>ML796010.1:861570-882231 GCA_009831015.1 Picea engelmannii | reverse complement strand
TCTAGTTCTTAGATATTCATCTTGATCCACAAAAACACATCATTATTAAGAAAATATTTCCCAAAAAGAGTTAGTTACCAGGCATCTCCGACCTACAGCCTAGGAGAGTTTCCTGGAGTGATAACACTTATTATTGTATTTCTTATTTTGGTTATTGTTTCAGACAGGTCACAGGTGATAGCTCTGAGAAGGAGCTACTATGACGATTGTTATCGTTATTATTATTATTATTATAAGAATATTATTCTTGTTTATTGTTTTCCTTTGTTGTTTGTCTTGTTCTGGGTAGGTCACAGGTGATAACTTTGAGGAGAGATATAGTGACAGTTGTAGAAGGAAACATATTAGATGGTCTCTAGTTTGAGACATGGAACAAACTATCCAAAAAATAAATTTTATACATGACCGTATACATCCATGTACCGAAGAAAAAGAGGACGAAGTTAAAACCTTTTGGAAAGAAGGGTACTTTTGCGAGATATAGAGTATCTCATATGGATATTGATTGTACGGAGCATAAGGCTCCAAATATGGCCAAACAAATCCCTCTAGTTCTGTTGATCCCTCTTCAGATCATCAGGAAGATTTAGTAGATCCATAAGGGCCTACCCATAATCATTGCAGTAACCAGGAAGAGATCAACATGGTCCTGTGACACTTTGCAGGATGAAAAGACAGATAACATTGATGAGCCATATCATGAGGAGCATATGGCTCCATCGGTGGTGAGGCAGGAGACCCCACGAAGTACCATCTGAAAATGAGCTAGAGTTCAGAGGGAGTCAACCCTCATGATCTAGTAGGGAGGAGCAACCTCCCCAGGACCATTCATAGGAGACTTCAAAGGAAATAATCACACACTGAGGGAGCATATGGCTCCAAATATTAAATAGAATCATAGGGAGTCAAGATTCAAAGGGAGCATGAATACTCAAAGTTAACCTGATCTGAGAGATAGTCAATGGCTTAGAGACTTTTATTCAGAAAGTATTCCTCCTCAGATTTAGTTGGGAGAACGAGATGTCTTCTAGGACTGACAGACAGATGCCATGAGTTGAGGAGGCTATATCGAAGCTTTAGAGGCTTCAAGGAGATATGATACCTCTTGGGAAGATTCCCTTGTTTCAGTGACAGAGGAGGAAGCTAATCAAAAGGACTGGGATATGGATTTTTGCATTGATACCAGAAGGGAACTCAATGGTGACTTCCAAATTAATCTACAAGATCAAACATGTTGTTGATGGTAACATAGAGATGTAAAAAGCTTGATTTGTGGCTAGAGGATTCTCCCAGAAAGAGGGAGAAGATTATGACGAGACACTTGCTCCAGTAGTAAGAAAAAGTATACATAGAGAAGCCACAAGATACATGAGAATGAGTCTCGTGTCTGCAGATTAAAGAAATCTTTGTATGGGCCTAAGCATGCACCTAGGGCATGATATGCCAAATCAAACAGTTTCCTGATGAGCTTGGGATTTACCAAGAGTAAAGAAGATTCCAACTTTTACTACAATCTTGTGGATGGTGGACCAATGATATGACTGTTGTATGAAGATGACCTATTTCTAATAGGAGACGAGAAGCTCATCACTGAGAGTAAGAGGAAGCTTGCTACATAGTTCGAGATGAAAGACAGGGTATGATGCATTATTTCTCAGGTCTAGAGGGATGGCAGAGACCGAGTGATATTTTCCTTAACCAAGGAAAATATATTGTAGAGATTCTAAAGAGATTCAGAATGATGGATTGTAAATCCATGCCTACACTGATGGTGACAAATATGAAGTTATTAAGTGATATATCTTCAGAGACAGTGGATGCCACCATGTATAGTTAGATGATTGTTTCGTTGATGTACTTAATGAACACAAGGCCAAATATATGTTTTGCGGTGACCACATTGAGTCAGTACATGGTTGAGTCGAGACATGTTGACTTGATTGCAGCAAAACATGCGACGAGGTACCTGAAAATGTTGTAAACCAGAAGAGTACATTTGGATGTTCCTTGAGTTTAGGATAATCTATTATCTCATGGTTTAGCAGGAAGTAGACAAGTGTGGAACTCAATACGGCTGAGACATAGTACGTAGCAACATGTTCAACTAGCAATATTGTTTGATCTCGAGTTAGAGGTGACTTATATTTGGTGTGACAACCAGAGTTGTGTGAAGTTGACAGAGAACCCAGTGTTTCATGACAAGTTCAATCATATCGAGATCATGTACCATTATATTAGAGATATGGTGAAGCTCTAGTATGATGCTAAAAATTAGCATATAACAAACGTGTTGACCGAGTCTCTGTCGAGAGTGAAGATAGAGTACTTCAGGGACAAGCTTGGCGTGGTATGGAAGGACATACCCTTATGATAGGGTATGATGTGTTACAGATGCGACTCCTGATAACAACATGGGATATTGCTACTACAATTAAATAGTTTGGTACACATAGCTACTCTAGTGAAATAGTATGGTACGCTGAGATATTACTACTCCAGTAAAATAGTCTGGTACACATAGCTACTCCAGTGAAATAGTCTGGTATGTTGAGATATTGATACTCTAATGAAATAGTTTGGTACACATAGCTACTCCGATGGAATAGTCTGGTACGCATAGCTACTCCAGTGAAATAGTATGGTACGCTGAGATATTTCTATTCCAATGAAATAGTCTGGTACGTATAACTACTCCAGTGAAATAGTTTGGTACACTGAGATATTGATACTCCAATGAAATAGCTTGGTATGCACGTCACTGATTGTGGCATCGGTCTGTTACCACTCTGTAAATTTGTTCGACTGATAAAAAACGACATAGGTAACTGTTTCAACCAACTTTAGAGCTGGGTACTAGCCTGCTCAGCTCAGAGAGGGCTCTCTCGTGTCACTAGATGTTTCTTTGGCAATTGATGGCTATATTTAGTTTGTTTTGGGTTTTTTTTATAAAGTTGCTGGCAAGGAAGGGGAGGGACACTTAGGGCTATGGAGTTGAAATCCTGAAAGCGAATGAAAACAATGACTGGCCAGTAGAACCCTCCAGAGGATAAAGTCTAAATGAGGCGATGAATCCGAGTTATAAATTGTATTTATGCAGAGTGTAAGAAGAAGGAGAAAACAAGTAACTGCATTAGAGCATTACTGAAATGAATTCTGAATTAGTTAGGAATAAAATTACACAGTTTAAATCGCTTAAGCTGAGAGAATCACGAGATGAATTCTGAGCTTTTAACTATATGATTTAAACAGAAGAAAATGCAAATGGAATTAAAGAACATAGGAAATACATACAAGGAAAGGAGACAAAACTCATATCACCACCATTAGAATATTTTCATAGAGACTTCAAAAGCTTCTACATATGTATTCAATTTAGCTCCATAAAATTACAATTGAGTTCAGAACAACTAAAAGGTTCCCTTGCACTTCTGCCAACATTAATACATTCAAAACTTCTAGCATTTATACAATTCGAGTTCCTTTCAATTAGAAACCAATTACAATAGCTGAACTGAAACATTTCAGCTTCTAAAACCGACTACAATATTTACATTTGACAGTTTCGGTATGGGAACTGATTACAATGATTGATCAAACAAAAACGATTCATGAACCCACAGTCGATTCTTCTAACTCTTTAGCTTCTATCTTCATGATCTTTCCCATTCTGGTCCTCTTCGGAATCGACCATTCTAATGACACCTGGGCATTATTTGTCGGTTCCTGTAAAATTGCATCTTGTTTTTCCCAGCCACACTATCTCCTTCAACTGCAAGTCAGAAGGGATCTCGTAGTCCATCATTTCCTTGATCAGGATTTCTAGTTCAATGCAAGAGGCATAAGTCATGGTTGACATCCCGATCTTCACTGCCTTGAACTGATTCAATATCTCAAAATATGTGGTCAAATACTCCACCAGGTTTGTTCCTTTCAAGTTTTTCTCCAGGATTTCAAACTTGGAGTGATCCATTCCGCATTGGGTGAGGTGAGAGTTGTATTCCTCTTGATCATATAATTTTCCTTTTCCATCCCAAAATGGTGGGATGCCTTCGATGAAAAACTCTTCAAACAAATCCTTAAATTCCTGTATACTCTGCTCCATCTGTATGGCCTTGGTCTGGACTGATTTTAGTAGGTTATGCTTGGCAATGACTCTCCTAGCCCAGATGATCAACGTGGTCCTTTCTTTGACCCCAATGGTCTAGAGTTCAATGGTGGGGATGGAATTCAACAGATTTATAGCATTCCAGGCCCTTCAACCTTGTCTTCAACTTGTCCACTCTTTCTTGCAAAGCTTGATTCTCCATCTATAATTGGGCCATCTTCTCATCCTTTGTTTTCATTTCTTGCTGCAACTTTTCTATATCTCCCTTAAGGCTTTTGATTTCTCCTGCCTTTAGGCTAACTTGTGACATAGCCTGGACAAGCCCTTAAGTGCTTGGACTAGTTTTTGTAGTACAAGGTACAACTACAACCATTTTTGATACTTCTGTCTGTCCTTGTGACCAATTTACATTTTCTTTCTCCAGTTGTAAAACGTTGGCCTTGTAATTCAATGCTTCTTGTCGAAATGTCTCCTTCTCCTATTCAAGAGCAACCAATTCTGCTGTTTGTGGATGCCCTGTGGTAGACATTTTTAGTTTTTTCTTCAAGCTTTGAATCAACTTGTCTTTCTCTTCTAAGGAGGATTTCACTCCCTGAGGGCCTTCAAATTCTAATATCTTGACTTGAGTCTACCAAGCTCTGCTGGATGCTTTCTCCTGTCTCAAATGCCCCTCCAAATTAAGTGTGTGAGTCGACAGTATTGAATTCTTCAAGATCAGACCCAAGTAATCTGAATACATAATGTCATTGATGTTTCTGCAGAATTTCGCCTTGTCTGGAGCACTGATGTTGTCATAATGCAACTTAACCTTATGTCCTTTTCTCCACATCCTTGACTATGAACAGAGAAGACTTGTGCTGATAAATATTTTCTACCTCTAGGATCAACTCTGTGATTTCACTCATGGGCAAGTTTACTTTCTCAACATATTTCCTTGCCAAATCTTCTTTAGATTGATAGGCTGCTCCAGGTGCCTTATCAAAGATGTGTTTTTTGCTGCTGAAATCTCTTGAGCTTCTTTCACTTTAGGGAATGCTTATTTTACCAGCTTCTTCATTGCTGGTGCCACTCTCCACCATATCCATACTTACCTGCTCTTTAGGCTCCTCTTCCTCCAGATCCACTATTTGTGGGGATTGTGTGATCTTCATCTTTTTAGGGATAGCCTGTTGACTGCTGATGCCTAGGGCCTATGAACTTCTTCTCTTGGTGTAGACACTTACTTTGGGAACTTTGAGTATCAACTTATGAAGAGTCTGCTGTAGGGTTGGCCCTACTTGTTGTGTTTGAGCATGCTGCAAGATGGCTTCCATATCAACACAGGTTTCCAAATTTTCCAATTTGTCAAAACCTTCAACATACTCATGTTCATAAGGGGCATGTTTGTTCATCAATATTCTTTTAGATATGACCTGATGTGGGTCGGATCTTCTCCCTTGTAGCTGTGCAAATCCAAAATCCTTGAGTTTGGTCTGGATCTGAGATAAACAAGATCTATTTTTTACAATAAAGGGTCCTATGATGAAAGGAAATTTGAGGTTGGATGCTTTGTGAAGTTTTAGGAAATGTTTTGTCTTTGAGATGATTCTTTGCCTGATGAACTCTGGGGAAAGAATCTGGGTGTCAGAAAAATAGGCAGAAGGTAAGGGGCCTCTTGACAACCATATACCCAAATTACTGTAGAGTGAATGAACAACACCCAATCTCCCACTCTATTTTCTGGATTTGGTTGCAAATAAATTTTCATGTCCTCCAAGACTCTTGGCAGGCTGGTGTTGAAGATCAGGTTGTAGACTCTGGACATGATCTTATTTATGAAAATGAACATTGTGATTCTTTTGCATTCAGTTGAGATGAATGTTTATTCAGGTAACTCTTTCTTGTTTGTCTCCATGAACATCTTTATAAAGTATGTGTAATACCTTAAGTGCCTTAGTGATTGGAAATTCACTAGCTATTTGTGTACATTATCAGCTATTAATTCTTCAAAGCTGATGTAGTTTGACTGACTAGACTTTGACTGGAAAAATGTTAACAAAAAAACTAACATGACCTCAACCACATATTTGTCATTATCTAAACCTAAAATCTTACTAAGTATGGAACATGCCCATTGGACTTCAATAACCATGATATTTACATTCATTGGCAAGGACAAACTCTCAGAAATATGCTCGGGTTTGACAATTGTCTACAAAAATAGGCTTTCAACCTTGGGGGGACATTCCATGTAAACTGTAATCAACTTTTCTTCCTCGAAGGGTTCAAACATTGCGGAGGGGGACTTTGATATGCCAAGGGCATATCGAATTGACGGGCTATCTACTCTACACAGGACATTTGACCCTAATTTATTTAAGATGACCTTCTCTTCCCGTGAGTATTTCTCTGCGCACCAACCTATGAATTCTGGGAAAGGGAATGCGACCTTGACGACATAAGGGACTATGGAGGCCTGAACTGCTTCAAGAAAGGGTATATGTTTCCCTGCATTATTTGACAAATTGGCTCTGGACACAGAGACAAGCGAGATAGTTATTTTAGTGTCGAACACATCCGAATCTTTGTCAATTAGGGCTTATTAGTTTGGCAGGGGATCTTGCTCTACTACAGAAAAAATGACAGGGTCCATGGCAATGATGAAAAATACCTGCGAATGAGCGGAAAATATGTGATTTTGGTGCACTGTTGAGCTTTAGTTCAAATGGAGCTGTCGCACCAACTTCGAACGTTCCAATGATTTGAAAAAGCATAAAATAATGACGAGGGTCCCCCCTTTATATACACTTCCCGATTTTGGGGACGAGGCAAAGCGGTTTGGGGTAGATTTCTTATCACCCCGAAATGCATTCGGTGGCGCCACGTGGTCCCGAGCCGAAACCACGATATTCTTTTTGGCCCGCTTTCAATAATTATCCTCCGCATGTTATAGCAAGATTTGCCTCACCATTGCTATCTTGCAGATATGGCCCTTTTCCATTTCCCTATGCAGACTTATCAACCCCTTTTTGATAAATCTAGAGCCAAATATATATATTTTTCCACATATACACTCCCTAACTGCTTTGCAAGATGCGTATACGCTTGCTGCTCCACTACAACTTGCGTATATCAGGATTTGTGCCAGAAAATACAAAATGAGGTCGGGTTTCCATGTCACGATAGAAGATCTCTGATCTTTGGCCTTCCATATACTGGAAACGTTCCGAATCGGCCCTTCAGTTGCATTCTGGAGGCTATAAGAGCACAATTTCGAGCTATGGAAAAGGAGGAGAAAGCATTCAACTTTGAGAGAAAATTTKCTCTGGAGAAATTAATTCATATTGAGTCTGCATCCCTTTGTCCCTCAAGTCTGAACACAGTGTTTAGCCCCCAAGCTCTTTCCTTATTGTCGAGAGGACCTCATTACCTCTTTTCTATGAKCTTGCCTTTGGTGGAGTATTGAAGTGGTGGAGACCCAGTTGGAAGGAACTTGGTTTCTTGGTTTCGAACCGTGCCRACACGGAAGTYYGTAATGTTGATACTTCTGTTGATCAATTATTAATAGAAATACTCCTTTCCCGTCCTATCGATATCTTGCAAATATATGATTATTATCCATGGGCATGTTTGTAATGTTTATTAATGGATTGTGCTACTAATGTGCTMACTCATTTTATATATTGTCACTATATAATTGCATCGCTTGTTCGTTGAGAACTTCTTGCAGGTGTAAAGMTTTGGGTCAAAGTGCTCAAYRATGGAACGACATCAAACGATTGGATTGAGGTAGGCTTCTTCCTTGTATTGCGCATTAGTTTATAATAGCACATGTTGGAATTGAGTTGATTTCTATAGTCATACCTGTCTGTTGTGGTTTACCCTTGGCCATAGAGAGTTTTTCCCTTGTAACAGAATTGGCGACTCCGCTGGGGATAGATATTCCTTCTAAGGGTTGAAGTATTTTTTCTTCTTACATTGCTCTTTTTCCTTTGTGTTTCTTTCCGTATCACAGTTGTACAGAGTCTGTTCAATATGGGTCTGAGTTTTTCATCCTTCTACCCTTGCCTACCCTTGTTTTAAAAGATATACACCCTTTTTTCCCTGACAACCGCGTATACATGCTTGTTGTTCCACTGCAAGAAGCGTATATAAGCCCTTTTCTCTTGAATAGTCACGTATACCACTTCCCCTTACTTGGTTGGTTGGTTTAGTGACTGCTGGGTAGGTTTTGAGGATCACTGAGCCTTCTTAGGTCTCTGTGGTGTCTGTTGAGATTATCTGGGATGACAGGAAACCTGTTTGGAGTTGAATTTTTGGGCGACGTCTTTCTCTTTGTTTTCCATTTTTGATTTGTCCTTGGTAGTTGGGTTGTTTGCTTAGCTGCTTGGTATTCTGCTCGAGTGATTTCTTTTATACACAATAGAAGTTATATATCAAGTCGCTTATCAGTCCATGCATTTTCTTTTTAATACATTGAAAATACAAAAAAATAGGTATTTTTCATTGGTTGGTATTTTTGTCTTGGAACCTTTATCATTAGCTTAGCACATTTAGCTAAAGATTCCATTTTACTTCTGAGTTGCAGAGTTAAAATTGAAGATTGCATTGTTTTTATTTAGCATATCACTCGCTGAAAAGTTAAAGTTAGGCTTTGCGTTATATCTATTTTTATTTTCATGCAGAGTCATAACACCATGAGTTTCATTTCCATACCTCGTTGAGTAATCACGACCAATAAAATTTACGCTTTAAACTAAAATTGATTAGTAACAATTTTATTGTTTAGGGTGCACAAACTAGCTTAGGATTTAGTGCCTTGGAATAGGATTTTGTGAGTAAACTTCTCCAAGGAAATTAAATCAACATATGTGTCTGAGACAGGGAGTTGAGAAATCCATTGTATAATTGGTAATATTAGGAGGCTCCACTCACACCGGAGTTAAGCACGAGGTCATGTGAAGTTTGTTGAAGGGATAACCCTTGGATACTCACCTAGCGTCAGAGATATTTCTATGGATATATTCGTATTTGGGGATATTTCTAGTATCCATACCTCTGTGAGAGGAGGTACTTTCAAGGTTTTGAGCTTTGCTACCCTGCCCATATGGTAATCTAGACTTACGACTATTCGCCTGTGCATCGGTTATACAGTGGTTGATTAGTTGCTTGACTTAGGTTTCTCATAGGTTACTGGCAGCTGTTATTATGCTTGTATCCTGAGTCAGATAGGGGTCGAACAACACACAACCTTTATGGAAGATTATCTCTCCGGGGGGATCTAACCAATTGGTTGTTAAGCCTACGAGGGCCCTTATAACTGATTCTGTTACCTCCAAACTTTAGCAGGGAGTATCAGGTCCCTTTTGAACGAGGCATACCTTCTTTAGCGAGGGAGGCCACTCAACCACATTAGCCCGTTTGCATGCATATTGGCCGATTGACTTTTTGGTATGCTATTTGATTGCTAGTTAGCCTTAGGATATCTTTTTATTTGTTGAGAGTCATAAGTTGTCATGGAGTCGGACCAGCTTCCTTGTAGGTCCCGTCGGTTGTTAGAGTTACCACTGGTTTTTGAGCTATTGCCTTCTAAAAGGCGTAGAGTTATCGGGAGTGGTACACACACATCCACTTTTCAGACTTGTGATCCCACAAGGATGAGTATTGAGTCTAGTCTTCAGAACACTGGGCGTTCATCAACTCCCAATCCCACTATAGTTAATTTCACTCCTTCGACAACTACAACCGCTATAGTTGTAGTGCCGGAGGCCTACACCGATACTATGGCTCGACCCGTAGTCAATGCTTCTTCTCTTGCTTCTAACCATTTTGGGGGTTTTCTCCACTCGCCGAGTTACATTGTTCAGACCATCCCCATGGCTACTAGTCCATTTTCTTATGGTATGCCAAGTTTCACTTCGCAGTTTTCGATTGCCATCCCAACTACTGGCCATAACACTAGCCTTGGACCTGGGGGCACTACACCTCCTTACACTCATTTTCTGTTTGATATCTCTCATGTTCCCCAAGTGAATCCTAATGTAGGAAGTGTCCCCTTCCTTAACCCCGGGTCTAATCCTTCTACTGCGGGATGGAATAACCAAGATGGCGGACAAGTTCTACTCTATATCCCTATCCCCTCGGTGCTGAATTCGACCATTAATTTTGGCATAACGAATCCACTTCAATCCTTCGGATTCCCACCCAGAGGAGGTCAGTCTTATGTCTTGGGCACCCCCCAACCTGGATCTAATCCAGTTGGGGGCAGTTTTAACAACCCTTAGTTTGGAGCCAATCCAACTGGGGGAAATTTTCATAATCCTTATCAGAACATTCCTGCTGGAATGATGCCCAATCCATCTTTCACGAATCCACCCGGAGGAGGGTCTTTTAATTCTGGACAAAGTTCTAGTTCTTACCAGAATCCTGGATGGAACACAACTCCTAATAATCAGTCTTTTGTGAGAGGGTGGGGTCAGGTGTCGCAACCCCGTATTCCCTTTCTGACCACGCTTAATCTGCCAGTTTTGTCTAAACTAATGAATGACCCGGTGAGTCATGATCCCACATGGCCCCCTGTCCCCACCAAGCTTCCGTCAGACATTCCAAAGTTTGAGGGTAAGAATGGCGAGGACCCTGGTGATCACGTCATTACTTTTCACCTATGGTGCTCATCGAATTATTTGAATCATGATTCTATTAGATTACGATTGTTTCAACGCACTCTTATCGGGATTGCATCACAATGGTATATTGAGCTACCTAGGGAGACATATGGGTCTTTTCAATAGTTAGTGCTAGCCTTTCTTAACCATTTTCAACTACCCGTTCATTACGATGCTGGCCTTGAACATTTGTCAACTTTACGCCAGGGTACCGACACTCATATTTCGGACCATATCCAGGAATGGCGTAGGTGAAAATGATTAGTTAAGACTCCCATACCCCGACCTTTTTTTTAGAATGGTTTTTAAAGTCTTTGCATGCTCCTATTTCAAAGGACATTGCTACTTCCGGGGTCTTCAGCGAGGAAGAAGCCATTTTTAGAGCCCAACAATTCGATTTGATTTATGCTCATTCTGGGATGTTATACGACCTTCTTCCCGATGCACCGCGGTCGACTCATGATCCTAAACAGAGTCCTGGGCCCCATGCCGATGGCATTGTGGGGTCTGCCAATGTAAAGTCTGCAGACTCGACAACGAAGTCTGCTGGAGGACCAGCTTCATCTGGATCCTCCAAACCCACCCAATCGGTGGATGTACATTCCGTGCAGTCGTCGAAAAACCCAAATGGTGACCAGCAACCAGATGGGAATAAACGAAAAGGTCGAAATAATCGTAGAGGTGGGAAGAATAAACCCAAGGACAAGAATAATAATGGAAAACATAACGATAATGATGGAGAGGGAAAGAAAGAAAAGCGCAAGGTTAAGTTTCCTTGTAAACTTTGTACTGATGATCACCTTACACACTTATGCCCCAAACTTGCGGAGGCTGCGAGGCTTTTAAATCTTCTACCTGTTGTGCTAACGAATCCTTTTCCTCACAACCAACACTTAGCCTCGAGTTCTTCGAATTCCGGAAATGCACCTGGTGGGAGTCAAAACCCACCACCGCAAGATGGCGACCGTGTTTGTATCAATATGGTCGACGCAAAAATCGATATAGCCACTCACTCTTGAGATTACGGCTCTTCAAAAGCTAGTACCACCCTAGAAGCTCCTCTTCCACCTCCAGAGATGAATTTACAGATCGAGAAACCAGAGCCACCGCCTCATATTCTGAAAGGAGTAATCAAGCGCTCTACCCATAACCCTAATGCTAGAGCCGCCCAGAACTACTCTATTGTTAAGGATCTGGGCCAAACACCTTGCCTGATTTCTTCTTTGGAGGTACTCCAGACGTGTCCATCACAGAGGAATGATTTATTCTCTGCCTTAGGAGCTCTAGAACCTAGTGGCTCGAAGATCATCAAGTTTGATGTCATGGACGTGAAGCCTCACTTACCCTATCATGTGGCTTTCCAAATCCACGTGGAGTATTCTAAATATACCATCAAATGAGAGGTCGTTGATGAAGGTGCTGCCACTTGCGTGATGTACTTAGTCTGTTGGAAAGCTATCAGTTCTCCAACCCTTTCAAAGTCGTCGACCATGTTGACTGCATTCGACGGTCATTCCTTCCGCCATCATGGTATTCTCCCTGCCTTTCCGGTCCAGTTAGGTGGGAAGACGGTAGAGGTGGAAGTAGAGGTAGTTGATGCACCTCTCGATTACAACCTGTTACTAGGTCATAATTGGACTTATGCTATGGTCGCTTTCGTATCGTCCGTTTTTTGCATGCTTTGTTTTCCTCATCAGGGAGAGATTGTGACGATCGACTAGTTATCCTTTGCGTACTCTAGCCCGAACGCATCTGTTGGACCGTCGATCCCTGTGGTCGACAATTCTCAACCGACAACTGAGAATATCGGTGTTGGAATGTATTCTTCCCTCATGGGTACTTTCGACTTCTTGGCATCGACTCACCACGTTTACACCATGTCCAGTATGCTCGCTTCAGTAGAGAGGTCCATCCCTTTCTGCACTTCTTATTCTAGTGACCCTTGGACCCTACCTTCTTCGACTTTGTCGATTGAAGGTCAGTCACATGCTAGCATGGCTATGCCACTATCGACAAATGAGATTGCATATCAAGCTATCCTTGACTCTTTTGCCGATCTCGATCCTGTTCCCTCGCAGACGGTCGAGGATGATCCAGTTCTTAGGCCCATGTGGGCCACTTCGTTATCTTGTTCACATGATTTATTGGATGAGACTTTTCCTTTGGACGAAGCCATCCTTGAAGCCATGAATGTTTCCGAGAGACCTTGGGACGATATGCATCATCGATCTTATTTTCTCCTAAGTCTTAAAAGAATTGAGAAAGATGATTTTAGATCTACCCTGAGTGAGATAGTTGGTCACGCCATAGTTCCACTTGATACACATGGAATTTATGCCGAAGGGAATATGGAGAGAATTTCCACTACCATCCAGATCGATATCTCTCGTACCCCTGGCATGATAAAAAATGTAAATATAAGTGCAGATTGTTCGCTAGAAGAGATTCTGATCTACACCAAGCTCTTCAAATAATTTCGAGACGTATGCGCTTGGTCATATGAAGAGATGCCAAGGATCGACCCTCGTATTATTGAACATGAGATTAGGAATTACCCGGATGCTAAACCCGTTCGACAATGTCTTAGAGTTGTTAATCCTAGGAAGGCCCCTGCTATTAAGGCAGAGGTAGAGAAGTTACTTAATGCCGACTTTATCTACCTGGTTCCCTTGACCAAATGGGTGTCCAACCCCATTCCCGTGAATAAAAAGAAAGGAACCATCCGCGTGTGTATGGAATTTCACGACCTGAACAAGGCCTGTCCTAAAGATAACTTCCCCATGCCTTTCATTGATCAGATTCTCGATGAGTGCGCAGGAAGTGAAATATTTTCTTTTATGGACGGATTTTCAGGCTATAACCAAATCCAGATCAAACCCAAAGAGCAACATAAGATGGCATTCATATGTCCTTGGGGCACGTTTGCATACCGGAAAATGCCTTTCAGCCTGAAAAACGTCGGAGCAACCTTCCAACGAGCCATGAATTTCGCTTTTCATGATCTCAAACACATAGTCGAAGCTTACCTCGATGATCTTGCTTCTCACTCTCGCAAGAGAGTGGATCATGCTATGCACCTTCGACTAGTTTTTGAAAGATGCCGCTACTATAGAATCCGACTCAATCCTCATAAATGCATCTTTTGTGTTAGATCTGGCTGTCTCTTAGGATTCTTAGTCTCCGAGACAGGGATCATGGTAGATCCACTTAAGGTTGAGGCAATTCTTCAATTGCCTCCCCCGCGCATGATTAGACAACTTCAAGGTTTACAGGGGAAAGCTAACTTTTTGCGTCGGTTTATTGTGAATTATGCCAATATCACTAAGGGTTTCATGTGCCTATTGAAGAAAGACACCCTGTTTATCTGGGATGAGCGAGCCCACCAGTCTTTTGACGCTTTAAAGAAAGCCTTGGTATCGCCCCCTCTGCTGAAATATCCTGATTACAGTAGAGATTACTTGTTGTATATCACCGCGTCTGAAGAGACCATTGGTATGGTTCTAGTTCAAGAGGATGATGAGCTCCGCGAGCACGTCATCTACTGTCTTAGTTGAAATTTAGTCGGTCCTAAACGTAATTACTCGCACATTGAAAAGCTAGCTTTGGCTACCGTCCACACAGTCCAACGTTTACGACACTATATATTGCTTTGAAAAACTATTGTGGTTGCCGATGTTAATCCATTTCAATACGTCCTCTCTAGACGTATCATAGGTGGAAAATATAATAAATGGATTGTTATCTTACAAGAAGTTGATCTCGACTTTGCTTCGGCCAAGTCCAAGAAATCACTAGTTTTTGCAGAGTTAATATTTGATTTCCTACGATTAGACAAAGATGTTATTCATGTCGATTCATTCGCAGATGAACACATTTTCCTCGTCTCGTCATCCGATCCCTGGTATGGAGATATTGTTTTATATCTTCAAACCTTGAAGTTCGCTCATCATCTCTCGCCAGATTATTGACGTCGTGTTAGATACCAAGCCAAAAATTATACAATCATCGGTGACACTTTGTATCATCGAGGAATATATAGTATCTTACGTCATTTCTTAAATCACGAGGAAGCCGAGTTAGTCCTTAATGATTGCTAGAAAGGGGCTTATGGTGGTCATCTATCTGGGCTTGCGACAACCCAAAAAATCTTGCGAGCTGGTTACTTCTAGCCCACCATCTTTAAATATTGTATTGAAGCGGTTAAGAAGTGTCAACCCTGCCAGGTGTTCACTCAAAAAATGTGCTCGCACCCAACCCCTCTTCACCCAGTCATTACCATTGGTCCCTTCACCAAGTGGGGAGTAGATTTTGTTGATTGCAACCCAACTTTGGCTGGGGGGCATCAACACATTATTGTGGCTGTCGACTACTTCACCAAGTGGGCCAAAGCCATGCCTACCATGAAATCCGATGGGAAGACTGCAACATTTTTTGTATTCAACCAAATTATCATCCGATTCGGTATATGGAGTGAGATTGTCACTGATCATGGCAGTCATTTTCAAAATGAAATGATGATAGAACTAGAATCTAAGATGGGGTTTAAACATGATCACTCATCTCCTTATTACCCCCAGGAAAATGGGCAAGTAGAGGCCATCAATAAGTCTCTCAAGACCATCTTGCAAAAAACTATCAGTCGGAGCAATTCCAACTAGCACATCATGTTATATCCCGCACTTTGGGCATACCGAACCTCGGTTAAGACTGCCACCAGTTTTTCTCCTTTTCAGTTAGTACACAGTGTGGAGTTGATAATTCCCATTGAATGTGAAATCCATTCTCTCAAATTGGCAGTTGAGCTCCTACGTGACACTTCGGATTTAGAGTGATGCCTTGTACACCTAGAGAGTCTTGACGAGCAACGTCGGGATGCCTTTACGGCTATTGAGGCAAACAAGAAATGTGTCAAGGTTCAATACAATAAGTCTGTCTATCCCCGGTTGTATGCTGAGGGTGACTTGATCCTCTTGTATGACTAAGCCAAAGAACCGCTAGGGGTAGGCAAGTTTAAACCCATGTGGCACGGTCCTTATATCGTGTGACATGTTCTAGAAAAAGGAGCCTATGAGTTGGAAGATTATGAAGGGAATAAATTGGTTGAGCCCAAAAATCGGCTCTACTTAAAAAGGTATTATGCTGGAGCCCTGGGCTTGGGCAAAACCCTTTGTATACTAATGTAAATTTAGTGCATATACACCTTTTCCCCTTTTTTTGTCTTTGGCTTGCTTATCGAGTTTTCCCTTTTGTTGGCAGATGTCAACGGAGTCTTTGGTCTACGTAGGATTCATAGAAGGAGCTATTCATCATACACAGAACCTAGCTTCTGCCGGTTGGGTGATTTACTCGCTCGAGGGTCTGCTGGTGTCTTTAGGTGGCGTATGCCTAGGGCCATCCACAAATAATGTGGCCGAATACAGCGCTGTCATACAATTATTGCGTGATGCTATCTCACATGGTATTCGCTCTATAGAGGTGCGCTTGGATTCTCAGTTAGTCATATGTTAGTGTGATCCGATGTTACTCCGTCGATTCCTACGGGTACGTCTTTTAGAACGTCAATTTGATTTTATTACATACTTTCACAGTCCTAGAGGTTCTAATCATGTATCTGATGCCTACGCTAATTATGTTTTGAATTGACATTTTTCACATTAATAAAGCAAAGAAAACCATTAAATCAATGTACACATTGTAAGATATAAGTACAGCCAAAGATCCCTCTTCATATATTTCCAAAAAATATGGTGTTTTATATTACAAAATTGGGGCTAAAACCCTCAAAAATACATATATATCCGATATACATTTTCCATGACATCTACGCCTGTGGCGTCAGATGAGTCTCGTGATAGAAAACCACGGCATTGGAGAGACGCCAAAAAAGTCGTACCCATGCTCTAGGTACACCGACAACCTACCTCTGCATGGCTTCAGGTAGATCCTCCACCTGAACCATAGGAATCCTATGTGTCAAATGCGTCAGGTTGCCTTGCACGTTTTGAAGGACTCTCTCCGCCTCTCCTCCCACTGCCTCATCTCCCCAGTGCTTCCACCTATGTCGTAGGAATCCCTCTAGACGTCGCGGACCCACGTTTGCAACCACACACGTATCGAGTTAATATTTAAAAACACCATCCAAAAAATATTTTTGTTCTTTTTACAAAAATACAAAAAATGAAATATATAAAAAATATTGTTTACCTATGGAACCATAGGTGGCTCCTAGTGGAAGCAACATATCAATATCACCTCTGAAATCAATTCCCATATAGGGATAGTCATCCAGAGCTATGATTTGTCTCCTCCACCAGAAGAAAAAATCATCGTTGTAGGTTGTCGCCACCCTACCTCCCCCTTGCCGTCTCATGACCTCGATCCATTGCACCATAGCTGGATCACGTGGCCCTCTAGGAATGATCTCCACTCTAGGTCCCAAGCTTGGGATCATCTCGAAAAAGAAGCTACAAAGGATAGAGGCAAACCCGAAGTTTCACTTTTCTCCCTGCTTGCACTCTGTCAGCTGACCTTTCATATTGGTCAACAGTGAGGTACACCAATCATACACGGTAGGTCTCGCACACTCTAGTGTGTAAAACATAAGCGGTCTCGATGCTTGATGCAGTGAGGCTGACCCTATGATCTTGGTAAGCACGAGCACAATAATCTTCAGGCTGAGGTTACCTATAGCCCGGATAGGGATTTGACTTCCCACCATGGGAGTCCCTGGAACACAATGGGCCTCAATGAATTCTTCAACCTTCATCCCACTTCTGACCTCGCGTGACTTGAGGTCCACGACCTCTCCTCAGTGTGAAAGTCCTGTCAAGAAGTAGATGTCCTCTACTTCGATACTTAATGGTTGTCCATCAAGGATAAATCTCTAGCTATCTGGATCCCAATAGCCCACCAAAATTTCCAATAACCTCACTTGGGCCCTCATTCCTTTGAGAGCCCAAAACTTGTATAGACCACATCTTTTTAATGACGCTTGAGCCACCAGATCCTGATCCACTACTGCATCTACCTCCTCATGCTCTCTCTCCCTCCACTCCAACACCATCCTGCAAAAACCAAATCAATTTTTGAGTTAGAAGCTTATTTTTTGCCAATTTCTGCAAGTATACGTGGGTTATCCAAGAACAGTCATGGGTAGGGCCTGATATACTCTCCTTGTAGTTCACACAGGGGCGTATACCTAGTCGTATACACAACATATTAGTAGAAACCCGCGTATACCGAAAAACTCAATTTGAGCCCTTAAAAACTAAAAAAATGGAGCCTAATTCAAAATTGTAAACCATTGAATTTGAAGAGGATGGGATGAAGAGTTACCTGGTCTAGACGGTTTGCGATTTCGTTGCCTATTTCTCCTGCGATCGCCGTTTGAATTCTGGAGGTATGTTAGTCCAAATTGCACTATTTTGGGTGAAAATGAAAATGACATAGTAAATTTTGATTTTATTACTATTTATAAAACATGTTTACCTATATGATTTAGTTTTATGCTATTATTTTGTCTAATGGACTAATTCAAAAATGGTTTTAAGCTGGTTTTTTTAGTTTCGACTCAATTTTCTTACAGATTTCAACATCATGGTTGGCCGTTCGTCTCCTCAGGCAGGTATATTCATAACCTAACATATAGGATAGGTATTCACTACATCGTACAATTTTTCATTATCCTTCAATTACCACTTTTTACGCCTTATATACGAACCCATTTATTGCGACGCATTAACCTCCATCTGCTATCATAGCATCGTTAATAAATGGTAGAGACTTACCAAACATGGGTACCCTAGTTAGAACCTCTTTGTCATTTGGTGCCCATGCTGAGATTTTTCCTTAGGACTGGGAGTCCATTAGAATTCGATACATGACTTTACAATGAGCCTCATTTCTCATTCATGCACACGTGACCTTATTACCCGCGGACTACCAAAAAACGAGTCTTAGTTAAGCTCTTTTCCGACTCGTTATTAAAAATTAAAAAGATCGCCGAGTGATTTGTCCCTTTCACACTCGCTAAAATTGGATTTGAAAGATCATGAGTCTTAGTTAAGATCTTTTCCGACTCGCTATCAAAAATGGAAAAGATCGCCGAGTGAACTTGTCTTTTTCACACTTGTAAATTGGATTTGAAAAGACGTCTATTTGGCACAAGTTTACCCATTTTTCACACCAAGTAGGCTAAAAGATATAAAAAAGGAAATTTTTTTGCGTTAAATTGTGATTGCATCCCATGCCCTTGCTTGTAGCATTGAGCCTTTAGCCGGTTCTTGCTTTGCGTTATAAACCATGGCCCAAGCAGTTTGCATCCTCAACCAAGCAGAGCTTTGTTTATATCCTTCGCAATTTGACACCCTATAACCTGGAAGGAACAACACCCCGAGTGTCCATCTCCCGCATGCATTTCCTTGCATTGAGCATAGGTACGTTCCACTGCTGGAACTAGTTTTGCTTACTTGCAACACTCATTCCCTCCTTTGTATCATAACATTCACTTGTTATGAAGAAAACAAAAAAATACGGGCGGGAAGGAAGTACTATATTGTAATTGGCAGCAGTCGTGTCGCCTTTGAATAGAGCACAAAGTTATTGAGTCCTTGCATCATCATAATTTTGGGTTTAGCATGGCCTTAGGAAGCTGATATCGTTACAAAATTTTCTCTACCGACTGGTTAATCTTCCAGTCACTATAGAGAACATTATGAATGCCTCCTGCATCTAGTTGTCACATCATTAAGTCTATGTTGCCGGAGTCCACCGTATGTCTCATGCTCTTGTTCAAAGGAAGCCTATCAACCTGTGTCAGCCACTCCTCAGAAATCTTGACTTTGCATGTCGGCCATACCCTCAGTTTGTCTCAGAATCACATGATACTTTGGTCTTATGATGCACCCTGGCCCTACTTTCATCATTGGTAGGTCACCTTGAACCCAACAATCGACATTTCATCATGGGTCGTTGACTGGGTGGTTTCCCTTGTGTTCTACGACAAGACATCTATTCACACTTTGGGATTCATGCAGTGTCTTGGATGCCATTAGCCTTATTGGTGGTTTCCTCACCTTTGTTAGAAGTTTTCATCATTGGCTTCTATTCAGAGGGTCTTTTTTGTCTACCGCTTTCATTTGGCACACATGAAAGACACATAGGGTCATTGGTTCATGAACATGTTCTTCGTCTGATCTCCACCAAATAATTAAGCTCCTGCTTTGTTCCTCGTGCTGACTGATGAGAGATGTGTTAATGCTCTCCTTTCAATGGGTCTCTTTTCATCGACTTCAGCTCATGTATTATGGATATGAGACTTAGAGTTTTATGAGTACCTTGAGGCTTGTATTCATTAGTGGCAGGCTCTCTTTCCATTGACAGATGGGAATACATCAATGTCTCCTAATCAATGGATCTCTCAAGTGTTAGACACCACCTCCTTTATTCACATTTGTAGAGATGTACTCAGTGCCTTGATACCTACTTTCATCATTGGTAGGCTGTCTCGCGTTTGTTAACGGTATACCTCAATGACCGGTAATCAAATGATGTCTCATCGTGTTCGACCTCAACTCATTTATTCACATGATGTAGACTTGCACTATTGGCAGATTGTATTGAAGACTTGAAGACATCACTTTGTGGACACATCTTTCCTAATATGTTTCTTCCATTTCATTGGACCAATACCTATTTGACTGCAACGATCATGGGAGATCAGATTGTACTCCATGGTATACAGATATCTTCAGATTGATTTGGAGACTGGTTTCACTGGGCCTTGTTCGCGACTATGACAACTATTGGCATGTAACCACATTTATACTTACCTACTCATGGCCATGAACACTTGTTGGTATATTTTCCACATGGATCTGCATCGTATTCTTGGCAGCCATGTATGCAAAGTCA
>ML796010.1:839685-861133 GCA_009831015.1 Picea engelmannii | reverse complement strand
GATTGGATCAAGGTAGGCTTCTTCCTCATATTGTGCATTAGTTTATAATAGCACATGTTGGAATTGAGTTGATTTCTACAGTCATACATGTCTGTTGTGGTTTACCCTTGGCCATAGAGAGTTTTTCCTTTGTAACACTGCGCTAGTTCTCTGCTCGAAATGATCCCTGACCGTTGATCTGTGACGCTTGATATCTGTGGCCCTCCGGGTACCATCAACTCTGCACTCCCACTAGAATTAGCCTCCTTCCATTAGATATGGTCCCATCCTCCAATTTATCGTGCCTCTACACCAGTTTAGCCTCTCGCAAAGTTCTGAAACTGGATTCCATACAAAAATTGTTATAGTGATAACATGGGCTCCAACTGGGGATGATATCCTCTCCGCGAGGTAGAAAAGAACAATATACTGAGTGCCTACCCATTGGGCTGTGATTTATTTCTACAATCTGAATCTATCAACCTTTGTTCAAAAATTCAAAATATACCGATCATAACTTAGGGACTTCACCTCGTGCTTCAGTTATGCTGTTTTATTTCAATTTATTCATGCAAAAAACAAAAATTATTATATACAATGAATGGAAGAGGTGATGATTGTTTTAAACAATATAATGTTTGAGGAACCTAGCATTCACAGGCCCTCCTCCAACGATGTCTCCATTACTTTCCTACATCAGATAGATATTGTTTCCATGGTATGCTGCAATTCTGAACGGTCCCAACCATAAGTGGTCAAATTTCCCATGCTTTCCCTTATCTTAATTTCTGGCATCCTATCTCAATAATAAGTCTCCCACTTTGAAATTATCTACTTTGGTATGACTGTCAAAATATTTCATAATCTTGTCTTGGTGCAACTGAGCATTATTGAAGGCCTTTTATCTTGTTTGCTGTGCACTGATTAGTTCATCTTTTCTTCTTCGAGTGGCATTTGTCTCAACATCTTGTTCCTGTAACAACCTCATGTATGGCAAACCCAATGTGGTAGGACATATTTCCTCTATACCATAAACAATTTGAAAAGGTGACGTGGCTATAGATCTCTTTGGGGTGATTTTGTTAGCCCATAGTGCATGGATGAGCTTTTTGTGCCAAGCCTTTTTGTTATCTTGCAACAACCTTTTTATAATTCTGGTCAAGCTCTTGTTGGATGACTTAGCCAACCCATTGCCTCGAGGGTAATAAGAAGTGGAGTGGCCAAGAATTATGTTGTAGTCACTGCAAAATTTCTCCATCTTTTTGTATTTAAATCCTGCTGCATTGTCTGTGATGATTTTGATTAGACATCTGAACTTGGACAAAACATTGTCTTCCAAAAACTGGATGATAACAACATCTATTGCCTACCTGGTGGGAACTGCCTCAATCCACTTAGTGAAGTAATCAGTTGCTATCAAAATCCACTTGTGCTGAGCTGAGAACCGTGGATGTATTTCTCCTATAAAATCAATGCCCCATTGTCTAAAATGTGCTTCAACAGAGATGGGTTTCAAAGGTAGAGGCTGTAATTTCCTTTTCCTATTAAAAATTTGACATTTATAACATCTTGAAACCTCTTTATAGACATCAGAAAAAATGCTAGGCCAATAGAACCCAACCCTCAAAGTATTGTGCACAGTGGTTTTCCAATAATGGTGGCCTCCATAGTCACCCTTATGGAACTCTCTGATGGTATTCTCGACTTCTTCTTCCAACAAACAACTCAAAAAAATCCCCCCTGGATCCTTCCAATATAGAGATTGATTTACTATAAAAAACTTCGTTGCTTTCAACTTTAAGAATCTGGCCTTTGTTTTACTCAATTCAGGAGGAGCCTAGAAATTGCTCAACACATAAATGATATCTGCATACCATGGGGAGTCAAGGAATTTTTGGGATATCTGAGGAGCTCTCTCTTCCTCTGCACATGTTGACAAGTCAGCAATGAAATTTATTCCTAAGAGTTCACAATTGGTCTGTTCCATCATCTTTGCAAGCCCCTGTCCCTTGATCAACTTTGTAGGTTTGATCTCAAGGTTATATTCTAACAACACAACTATTCATTTACCCCTTTTTCCTTTAGGATCAATCTGGGTTAATATGTTTTTCATAGAACTACTGGGCACATAAGTAGTGTATGGGAATGTAAGATGTAAACTCTGAACTCTTTCAAGGCCTTGACTAGTGCATATGTCTGCTTCTCCATGATATCATACTTCAAGGGGGCATCCCTCAATGTCTTGCTGTAATATGCTATGGGATTCTCAAAATTCTACTCATGTTTCTGTAGTAAAACACCAACAATTGTGTGCTCTGAGGACAAAGAGAACAATATGAAGTCCTTTTCAAAATTAAGACTAGCCAGTATTGGATCCTTGGTCAATGCCACTTTAATGTCTTCAAAGGATTTTCTAGCTTCAGGGGTCCACTTTATATCATTTATTTTCTTGAGCATGTTAGTAATATACTTTATGATTTCAGCCAAGTTAGGGATAAACCTTCTCAAAAAATCCACTTTTCCCAGAAAAAAATGCACCTCTTTTTACTTCTGGGTATGCTAATTTTTAAGATTCCCTCAACTTTGCTGGGATCTACCTTTATCCCCTCCTTTGAAATAATGTGGCCCAACATATTTCCTTCTTCCATGGCGAAATTTGACTTTTTGGGGTTCAACGAGATACCAAACTTTCTACACTTCTGAAACGCCCTTCTTAGATGCTTGAGGTGTTCTTCATCCGAAATAGAATACACAGTGATATCATCTAGGTAGATAACAATGAATTTGTCTTTCTCATCAACAAAATCTATGTCCATAGCTCTTTGAAATGTTTCCCCTGCATTCATGAGCCCAGAAGGCATCTTGGCATACATGAATGTACCCCATGGTGTTGTGAATGCTGTCTTTTCCTAATCATCAGGGTGCACCATAATCTGATTGTATCCAAAGAAACCATCCAACATTGACATTTTCTGAGAACCTACCACTTTTTGTAGAATGTGATCCATATTAGGTAGTGGGTAGTTGTCCTTTAGAGACACCCTGTTTAGAATTTTGAAATCGACACACAACCTGATTTCTCCACTCTTTTTTCTGATTGGCACTAGATTTTCCAGCCATTTAGAAAACCTCAGGGATACTATGATATTGGCTTCAAATAACTTCTTTATGTCTTTCTCAATCAAGGGTAGAAACAAATGATTTATCCTTCTTAATTTCTATTTGAAAGGTTAGTGATCTTCTTTGATTGGGATCACATGCTCGATTATACCAGTGTCATAAACTTTCATATCTTCAGAGCCCCAAGAAAAGACATCAGGGAATTCTTTCATTAAATTAATATATCTCTCCTTGACTTCAGGGTTGAGTGTTCTGAACAACTTAGTGATCTTGGGATCTTCTTGAGTCCCAATGTTGCAATCTTCAACATCCCCTTCATTCACTGTAATTTTTGGACTCCTGGCCACATCATTATTATCAAAGAGTTTCTCCAATGGGACCAGACCCTTGGGGATGATGTTACTTTTTAGCTGAACTATATCTCTACCTACAATTTGATTATCGAAGTAGCCATCCTTTGTGAAAGAAACTGCATCCACCTCTTCATCACAATATTCTTCATCAATGTTCAAATTTTCAAATCCATTTTCTAGTTTGAGGAAACTTTCTATTTGCTTATCATCTTCAAAAACCTACCAGTACTTAATATTATCAGGCACTGTTGGTCTATGCTTGATATCGACCTCATATCCCCTGCTAGGAAAGATTGGAATTTTAAAAACTGAAGCTGAAGTGGCAAGGGCATCAACAATATGATTATGACCCCTTGGGATCATTGAGAGGCTATATTTTGAAAATCCTTCAAGTAGGTCAAGCACTGTATTCCTGCACACTCTTAATCTAGGGTGTTTGGCTTGATATATCTCCTTCACTTGATTTATGATCAACTTATAATCCCCATGAACAACTATCTTCTTAGCACCCATTTCTTTTAAAGCTTTCAATCCTAATACCAATGCTTCATATTCAGCCATATTGTTTGTGCAATCAAAAGCCAACTTATAAGAGCACAATTTTGTAGCCAATTTGGGGGGGTTAATCCACACACCATCTCCTACCCCCTCTCTACTAATAGCTCCATCAAATCTCATGCTCCAAATATCATTTTTTGCATTGTCCTATTGCTATGAAAACTTCTCAATTTGCTAATGAGATCTACCTTTGTTAGCCATATCAATTTCCGACCCTTTCTCTTCAAAAAACAGATCATTAAAGAAAAAATAAGACCCCAATTCAGTTTCTATAGAGTAGATGGGATGATTACTCGGCTATGACTTGTTGCTGACCATGTTTTTGAGCAAAACCTCTCTGTACAACCTTCTATCTTGACCAAAGACAAGGATGGTGGCATATGACATGTCCATCTAGAGAGTTCCCTTCAATTTTGCAGCCCATGACTTGGATAACAACATGCCAAACTTGGGAGGAATATCAACAACTACTACATCCATGACCATATTCTTTGCTGGAATTTGAGCTAAAGGCACCACCATATCTTTGATAAGATCTAGGCACCTCACGTTCCTTGAATCAAAAGAGAACAGGTCTTTGTAAGGCCTTGTGATATCCAGGCCCAATTGGTCCATGACCATCTTGGGCATCAAGTTATGGGATGCTCCTGAATCCAACATGGCATTGTGCAGAGTCATATCATGGATTTTCAGACTGACATAGAAAGGGGGGACTTCTTCAACATCACTATTTTCCTCTACACGTGGGACAAATAAGATGGTCGGGTGATCATCTTGTATGTTCAAAGTGTCAGAAGTTTGTTCCATCTTAAGCATCTTGATGATCTGATTTCTATATTCACTATTCTTGATCAATTCATTGAATGGTACATAAATTTTAATCTTGGCCATCTCACATTCAAAATTAAAGGAGGATGAGGTTTTCTCTACCTCTTTGGTGACTGTCTCTTTCCTTGCTTCTGGTATTTTCTTTTGGGGCTCTTCTTTCTGCTTTCCTTTGTCCACATCATCTTTTGCAATAGAGTCTTTTTTGGGCTGACTTGAAGAGTGTATGGTACTCTGATATTCTTTGGTGGGGTTTCCCTTTGGAGGATTTCCCTTTGTGGGGTTTGCAGGCACTTTCTGATTTCAAAGATTATATTTTCTTTGGAATTGCATGATGGCGTTCTGCAACCCCGTTTGGTAATCTTCTTCTTCTACTGACAACCTGTCATCATTTTCCTACTTGAAAATTTCATTAGCATCCATGAACTGGTCATGTTCTTCTTTAGTCAAGAATACCTTTGTCTCATCTCCATCACAACAATGCATTTTGTCTTCAAAGTTTTCATCATAATTATCGTTTACATAGTTACTTTGAAAAGGATGTCTTATTTGTTGATCCCCCTGATTTCCCTGTTTTCCCTGATTTCTCTGATCCCCTTGATTTCTCTGATCTCTTTGTTTGATTTGTGGGATTGCTTGCCTTATCTAATTTCTGGGTGGACCATCAACCTATTCTAGGGTGTTAGGATTATTATCTAAAGCCATTCTTTCCATCATTTTTTCCATAGTTTTCATCATCATTTCAAACCTTTCTTATCATGTTTTTGAGGTCGAAGCCTGTGCCTTATCTTGAAATTTTTTCATGTCCCTGTCAGAGTCATATTTGATATTCTCTGAGGCCATTAGGTTCAATTCCACTTCTATTGCATCGTTCATTATGTCATATAATGAGGTATATCTTATTTCCCTCAACAAGAAAGTGAAATCACCTTCAAAGGAATTAACATATCTGAGTTAAGCAGCTTTAGGGGGGGGGGGGTTACCTCAGTAGGAATCAAATTATAGACCTTTACAAATTTGTCTGAAAACTCTTGCACCATTTCATTAGGTGACCTCCTCATGTTATTATACTGGGTTAACAACTGAAGGGGATTTTTCTTTTCGCCCCATTTTGCAAGAAAATTGGTTTCAAAGGCCTCAAAATTTATGATACTAGCCGCTGGAAGAGCTCTGAACCACTTCCTCACTTCTCCTACAAGACTTTGTGAAAACAACCTCATTTTTGCATCTTCAAAATATACTTCTTCCAAGTCTATAAAATCATTGAACCAATCTAGATGTTTTTGGGTTGACACACTACCTTCAACATCATACAGTTTGATCCTTAGGTTATAATCCCGAGGTAAATCATGTAACTGAGAAGGAAGTACAAGAGGATCAAATCTAGCTTCCATGGCTGCTGTGAGGGGTTGGAGTGGATGTTGGTTCTGAGTATGAATAGGCTTCACAGATGCAACTAAAATAAAATCTTGGAATCTCTTTTCATCAAATATGACCTCGTTCAAATAAGATTCAGATTTAGTTCTGAACAGAGTTTGTTCAAATTTTACATCAAACTCTAGATCTTCAATGCTTGTTACTCCATCTTTGGGCAGGGATAGATATATGTCTAAGCTCGAAACTGGGCTTATTTGCCTTTCTTTTCTTTTATGTACAATCTTTTCAAGATCAGACACAGGGATTGCAACTTCTGGATCTTGGTTTCTCCTAGTGTGAATTCTCTTGGGAGCCAGGATTTCTAGCTCAAACTACTTGGTGCAACTGGTCTCTTGGTAATGGAGTCTCCAGGGAAAAAATAATCTCATCTAATAAGGTGTTTTATTCGCTGTTACCCTCAGGAATCAAATCTGAAGCTTTAAGTCTTTCTTTTCCTAGGGAAGATTTCACTTTTGGTCCCCTATGGGTACTAGCCTGCTTAGCTCAGAGAGGGCTCTCTCATGTCACTAGATGTTTCTTTGGCAATTGATGGCTAGATTTAGTTTGTTTTGGGGTTTTTTTATAAAGTTGTTGGGAAGGAAGGGGAGGGACACTTAGGGATATGGAGTTGAAATCCTGAAAGCAAATGAAAACAATGACTGGCCGGTAGAACGCTCCAGAGGATAAAGGCTAAATGAGGTGATGAATTTGAGTTATAAATTGTATTTATGTAGAGTGTAAGAAGAAAGAGAAAATAAGTAACTGCATCAGAGAATTACTGAAATGAATTCTGAATTAGTTAGGAAGAAAATTACATAGTTTAAATTTCTTAAGCTGAGAGCATCATGAGATGAATTCTGAGCTTTTAACTATCCAATTTAAACCTAAGAAAATGAAATGGAATTAAAGAACACATGAAATACATATAAGGAAAGTAGACAAAACACATATCACCACCATTAGAATCTTTTCATAGAGACTTCAAAATCTTCTGCATATGTATTCAATTCAGCTCCATAAAATTACAATTGAGTTCAAAACAACTAAAAGGTTCCCTTGTACTTTTCCCAACATTAATACATTCATAACTTCTATCATTTATACAATTCGAGTTCCTTTCAATAAGAAACCAATTGCAATAGCTAAACTAAAACGTTTCAGCTTCTAAAACTGACTACAATAATTACATTTGACAGTTTTGGTATGGGAACCGATTACAATGATTGATCAAACAAAAACGCTTCATGAACCCACAACCGATTCCTCTGACTCTTTAGCTTCTGTCTTCGCCATCTGTCCTACTCTAGTCCTCTGCTGAATCATCCATTCTGATGACACATGGGAATTATTTGTTGGTTCTCGAAAAATTGTATCTTATTTTTCCCAACCGCACTATCTCCTTCCACTGCAATTCAGAAAGGATCTCGTAGTCCATCATTTCCATGATCATGATTTCTAGGTCAATGCAAGAGGCATAAGTCATGGTTGGCAACCCTATCTTCAATGTATTGAACTGATTCAAGATCTCAAAATCTGTGGTCAAATACTCCACTAGGTTTGTTCTTTTCAAGTTTTCCTCCAGGCTTTCAATCTTGGAGTGATCCATTCTACATTGGGTGAGGTGAGAGTTGTATTCCTCATGATCATATAATTTTCCTTTGCCATCCCAAAATGGTGGGAGGCCTTTGATGAATAACTCTTCAAACAGATCCTTAAATTCCTGTATACTCTGCTCCATTTGTATGGTCTTGGTCTGGACTAATTTCAGCAGGTTATGCTTGGCAATGACTCTCCTAGCCCAAATGATCAATGTGGTCCTGTCTTTGACCCCAATGGTATGGAGTTCAAAGGTGGGGATGGAATTCAATAGATTTATAACTTTCTGGGCCCACTCTGAGGGTTTCTTTGCTAGTCTTTCATTCACAACAGTGCACTTGCTTTTGGCTGTGATGGCCATGCTATCTTTGTCATTTATGAAATTTAGGTACACCATGAACTTGGAAGCTTCAACAACAATAGAATCCCATATGACATGTTTGGCTCTCTGCAACAGTCCTTTTCCCTTCAACCTTGTCTTCAACTTGTCCACTCTTTCTTGCAAATCTTGATTCTCCTTCTGGAATTGGGCCATCTTCTCATCCTTTGTTTTCATTTCTTGCTGTAGATTTTCTATATCTCCCTTAAGGCTTTTGATTTCTCTTGCCTTCAGGATAACTTGTGACATAACCTGGACAATCCCTTCAGTGCTTGGCCCAGTTTCTGTAGTACAAGGTAAAACTACGACCATTTTTGATACTTTCGTCTGTCATTGTGACCAATTTACCTTTTCTTTCTCCACTTGTAAAACCTCGGCCTTGCAATTCAATGCTTCTTGTCGAAATGTCTCCTTCTCCTGTTCAAGAGCAACCAGTTCTGTTGTTTGTGGATTCTCTGTGGAAAACATTTTTAGTTTTTTCTTCAAGCTTTGAATCAACTTGTCTTTCTCTTCTAAGGAGAATTTGAATCCCTAAGGGCCTTCAGGTTATAATCTCTTGACTTGAGTCTTCCAAGTTCTGTTGGATGCTTTATCCTGTCTCAACTGCCCCTCCAACTTAAGTGTGTGAGTTGACAATCTTGAATTCTTCAAGCTCAGACTAAAGTGATCTGAATACAACATGTCACTGGTGTATCTATGAAATTTCACCTTGTCTGGAGCACTGATGTTGTCATAATGCAGCTTAACCTCAAACACTTTATCATCATCTGCAATTGCTATGTTGAGTGTCCTTTTCTCTACATCCCTAACTATGAAAATATAAGACTTGTGCTGAGAAATATTTTCTACCTCAGGGATCAAATCTCTTATTTCACTCATGGCCAAGTTTCCTTTCTCAACATATTTCCTTGCCAAATCTTCTTTAGATTGATAGGCTGCTCTAGGTGCCTTATCAAAGATGTGTTTTTTTCTGCTGAAATCTCTCGAGCTGCTTTCACTTTGGGGCATGCTTCTTTTACCAACTTCTTCATTGCTGGTGCCACTCCCCACCATATACATACTTGCTTGCTCTTTAGGCTCCTCTTCCTCCAGATCCACTATTTGTGGGGATTGTGTGATCTTCATCTTTTTAGGGATAGCCTGCTGACTGTTGATGCCTAAGGCCTATGAACTACTTCTCTTGGTGTAGACACTTACTTTTGGAACTTTGAGTATCAACTTCTGAAGAGTATGATGTTTTTGAGTCTACTGTAGGGTTGGCCCTACTTGTTGTGTTTGAGCAGGCTGCAAGATGGCTTCCATATCAACACATGTTTCCAAATTTTCCAATTTGTCAAAACCTTCAACATACTCATGTTCATAAGGGGTCTGTTTTTTCATCAATCTTCTTTTAGATAAGACCTGATGTGGGTCATATATTCTCCCTTGTAGTTGTGAAAATCCAAACTCCTTGAGTTTGGCCTAGATCTGAGATAAACATGATCTAGTTTTTACAACAAAGGGTCCTATGATGAAAGGAAATTTGAGGTTGGATGCTTTGTGCAGTTTCAGGAAATGTTCTGTCTCTGATATGATTCTTTGCCTGATGAAATCCAGGGAAAAGACTCTGGGTGTCATAAAAATAGGCAGAAGGTAAGGGGCCTCTTGACAACCATATACCCAAATTACTGTAGAATGCATGAACACCATCCAATCTCCCACTCTGTTTTCTAGATTTGGTTTCAAATAACTTTTCATGTCCTCTAGGACTCTTGGTAGGCTGGTGTTGAAGATTGGGCTGTAAACTCTGGACATGATCTTATTTATGAAAATGAGCATTGCGATTATTTTTCATTAAGTTGAGATGAATGCTGCTTCAGGGTAATCTTTCTTGTTTGTCTTCAGGAACATATTTAGAAAGTATGTGTAATACCTTAAGTGCCTTAGTGACTGTAAATTCACTAGCTGTTTTCATACATTATAAACTATGAATCCTTCAAAGCTGATGCAGACTGATTGAATGGAAAAATGTTAACAAAAAACCTAACATGACCTCAACCACATATTTTTCATTATCTAAACCTAAAAACTGATTGAGTATGGAACACGCCCATTGGACTTCAATAACCATGATATTTAACTTCATTGGCAAGGACAGAGTCTTAGAAATATGATTGAGTTTGACAATTTTCTTTAAAAATAGGTTTTTGACCTCATGGGGACATTCCCTGTAAACCATAATCATCTTTTCTTCCTCGAAGGGTTCAGATACTATGGAGGGGGACTCTGGTATACCGAGGGTGTATTGAATTGACATGTTATCTACTCTACACAGGACATCTGACCCTAATTTATTTAAGACGACCTTCTCTTCCTATGAGTATTGCTCTGCACACCAACCTATGAATTCTGGGAAAGGGAATGAGAGCTCGATGACATAAGGGACTGTGGAGGCCTGGACTGCTTCTAGAAAGGGTATCTGTTTCCCTACATTAAATGAAAAATTAGCTCTGGACACAGAGATGGACGAGATAGTTATTTCAGTGTCGAACACATCTGAATATCTGTCAATTAGGGCTTCTTCGTTTGGTGGGGGATCTTGCTCTGCTATAGAAAAAATGATAGGGTCCATGGTGAAAATGAAAAATACCTGTGAAAAAGAGGAAAACACGTAACTTTGGTGCACTTTTGAGCTTTAGTTCGAATGGAACGGTCACACCAACTTCCATCATTCCAATGATTTGAAGAAAACATAAAATAATGACGAGTGTCCCCCCTTTATATACACTTCCCGATTTCAGGGATGAGGCAAATCGGTTTGGGGTAGACTACTTATCGCCCCGAAATGCATCCGGTGGTGCCAGGTGGTCCTGATTCGAAACCACGGTATTCTTTTCTGCTCGCTTTCAAGAATTAGCCTCCGTGCTAGTTCTCTGCCCGAAATGATCCCTGACCGTTGAACTGCGGCACTTGAGATCTATGGCCCGCCGGTTCCCATCAACTCCGCACTCCCACTAGACTTAGCCTCCTTTCGCTAGATATGGCCCTGTCCTCTAATTTATTGTTCCTCTACACCAGTTTAGCGTCTTGTTGAGTTCTGAAACTGGATTCCATACAAAAATTGTTATAGTGATAACACAGTAAAAAATTGTGGTTGGAGGTATTTCCTATCATTGGGCTAGATGGGTGGTGTGTGCTCACCACATCACCTAATCCTTGTGATTAGATGCATGGTCGTTGTGGACCAGTTGCCTGGTGTGCCAACCAGAGGTTACTAGTTCTTTATGAACTAGATGTTAGATTTTGTGTGAGGTGACGAGTTACTAGTTCTTTATGAACTAGATGCCAGATTATGTGTGAGATGACAAGTTACTAGTTCTTTATGAACTAGATGTTAGATTCTATGTGAGCTGACGAGTTACTAGCTCTTTATGAACCAGCTGCCATATTTTGTGTGAGTTGGTGAGTTACTAGTTCTTTATGAATTAGATGTCAGATTCTGTGTGAGATGATGAGTTACTAGTTCTTTATGAACTAGATGCCAGATTATGTGAGAGTTGGAAAGTTACTAGTTCTTTATGAACTAGATGCTAGATTCTGTGTGAGTTGGAGAGTTGTAGTTGCCTAGACTTCGCTTAGATTGGGTAGTAACATAGTTATGTGAAAACTGACTCAACTACATATTCCAGAGCCTATGTGGCTATGATGGTGATACTTGTGACATGATCTGTTTGATTATGCGATAACATGTGTGGCTATGCTACTTGTTACATGTTCTGTTTGATCATGAGATGGCCGTATGACCATGATACTTGAGACATGATCTGTTTGATCATAAGATAGCTTGTGTAGCTATGGTGATGCTACTTGTAGACTAGTCTGCAAAACCATGTGAGTCTTTCCCATGCCATGTGATATGGATGGATGTGTTTGAGACATTAAATGAAGAACATCTTAGTTAATACCTCCCTATCTAAGAGGGAGTGTTGATGTTTTGGTAGCCATGGGAGGTATTAACCTCCAAGTGTAACCTTTGTACTTAGATTAGAATATTACAGAAGTAAGAGAACCATTAAACAGATGCGTGGAAACCCTAGAAGAGAAGTCGACATAAGGAGAATAATAATAAAGAAATAGAAAACCCAGAAAGAGAAGTCGGCCCTGCCAGAAAAAGTCAAAATAAATTATATTTGCCAGAAAAGACAGGTCGACCCCATGGGAAAAGTTCACTGGAAAAATAAGTATAAATAAGGTGATTCTTTAGCTTATTTGTACACTCACTCACTCAACAGAAGGAGGGCACACGTTTGAGGAGCAATGACTGCAATTGTAGTAGAAGGAGGCACACATATGGAGAGGGTGGTGCAACAATTGTCATGGTGTAATTTATCTCAGTCTTTCTGGTATCTCTCTTGTGTGCTTCTCTTGGTAAAGGTACACTTATATTAGTAGAGGTAAGTTCTATTGGTATTGTGTTGTTGCTGCAACACTGGTGTTTCTAGTTAGGGTTTATCTGTTGGTTCTAGTGTGGACTTGCTGGAATCATTCTATCTAAGGAAAGGTTAGTGTGCTCGGGGGTGGCATAGTGAATGCCTATGGTTGGGTGAAAATGATGTGACATTGTCTATGGTTAAACAATCATACCAAAATTTTACATGCTTGTGAGCATTGTGGAAAGCACAATCATCCTTCAGAATGATGTTCTAAACGCAAGAAACCTGCAAGAGTAAAGAACCACTATGGGTAGATGACTTATTGGTAATGGTCATCAACATTCAAGAAGATATATCAATCATACCGAAGAATTTATTCTTGAGTATTGACACATATTGGAGTGGAGAGATTTGCATCTTCTCACCTCAGTGAGCCAACTTCATATACAAGTGCAAAAAAAGTTGTGCATGAAGAAGTTTGACTTTCTCTTTCTAATCCAATCAGACCTTGGAAAGAAATCAAAGACAATAAGCACATAGAAGGTATTAGATATGAAAAGGAAGTCACCTTTCATACTTTGGATTATACCAAGCCAATCCAATTCCAAAGTGCTCGATTTCGTCAAGAAGGTTCATATTCACATGTTCCAGTTCAAGAGTAGATTCTGAAATGCCAACATTGTCATCGATTTGGTCACATGAAAGATCAATGTTTTGGTCTCCATCCTTGTGAGCATTGTGGAAAGAATAATCATCCTTCAGAAAGATGATCTAAACACAAGAAACCTGCAAGAGTAAAGAACCACTATGGGTGGATGACTTATTGGTAATGGTCATCAACAATCAAGAAGATATATCAGTCATACCAAATAATTTATTCTTGAGTATTGACACATATTGCAGTGGAGATATTTTCGTCTTCTCACCTTGTACCTAATAGGGGGGGAATAACATCAACGATTGATAGTCAGGATTCAATTTTTGAAGTTCCATCAATCGAAAAATAACAAGCGAGCGTGATTTGGTTTGTGGTCATCCAAAACCACCAGATTGGTTTGTGGTTTTCCTTAAACCACCACTTACTAGAAGAATTACAACTTCTACTAGACAATGGTTTGTGATTTTCCTTAAATGTCCATTTACTAGAAGACTTTCAAGTTTTGCTAGAAAGCAATTTGTGGTCATCTTTAAACTAGCATTTGAGAGCACTTCCAATTAGTAGAAGACACCAATTTTGAGCTTCTATCTAACATAGAAAATATTACGGGAACCATTGAGCCTTAGAGGCAAGTTCCAGGGTTTGTGGTCTATCTTAAAAAACCACCACCATTTAGTAGAAGACATTAGCCTATGCTATCCATTTGGTTTGTGATCATCCCAAAACCACCAGATTCATAGAGCACATTCAACCATTGGCAGTTGTCCACTTCCAGATTTCAGCTGTCCACTTCCAAATTTCAACTCTCTTCTTGGACTCACATACAACCCTTCGAATTAAGGGGGGATGTTGTAAAATTAATCTGTTAGGGTTACTAATGTGAAGGAATATGAAACAATCCATCATTGGGATTCCAAGAGACCTCTTGGAAGATGAATCCAAAGGTCACATCAATGTATTTATAGATGTAGCATGTTAATGAATAATACAATCTCATACTTATCTACATTCATGTGTTCCTTTGAATAATCATAACCACCACTTAATATACCATTTTTTATGTGTAAGGTGAACTCGAATTCAATCACCTTCAAATAATTCAATAATTTAAAGGTCAGAATCGATCCCAAAATTTGATGAGACTTGACATAATTTTCTAGGAACACCCTTATGAAGAGTTGATGTATTTCTATAGAGCTTGATTTTTTATGGGGTGTAGAGTCCTTGTGTGTGTGCTGGGGGGGGGGGAGACATGGGGAAGTTGTTTGACACCCCAGAGTCGATTATTAGCCTCCATCGGCATGATCAAAGTGAAATTAAGTACACATGCATGTTTGATGGATCAAATTGATCTTAGTGCATGTGAATAGGGTACTTTATCTTAACATATGATAAATGCCGTTAATTCATAGCACCATACGGTTACATGATTTTACTGTATGTCAATAAAACATTGCACACATGGATACAACCCTAATTTGTGGACATTGTTATTGCATAATTTGTCGCTTGTACAAAGCCTTCACAAGTGACACAAGGGTGACACAAACAAGAGTATTTACCCACTGTCACATCGTATAAATACTCCACTCGTTTCAATGATTGAAGAATAAACCACAAGGTAGGATTCCCAGTGACCCAAGTGGAAACAAGGATTTTAAAGGGAAAAGGCTCAAGGATTCCCCACAAAATCATTAAAGAGGTATGTTATAGCACAAGTTGTAGGTTGGGAAGATCCCGACCCAACCACAAAGCAAGTGCTACAACTAAGGAACACTACACCCAATGTCACCTCGATGTAGGTCCCACACTTCAAGGGTGACTAGGTCACTCTAGGGAGGCGACATCGGTGACCCTAGGGGGAAAGAGAAGAATGAAAGGAAGTGTAAGGAGAAGTCCCCTGAAAGGTCAAGCGATGGAAGAAAAGATTGGTTGAAAATGGTAAGTGAATAGAGGTAAATGGATACCGAGTAAAGAGTTAGTTTTCAGTCCACCTGTACTTGCAAGACAAATGGATACTCCCTCCAAGGGTCTCAAGTTAAAGCATCATGATGAGTAAATAAAGTCAATAAAAGAGCCATTGAAGTATGTATACCAGGACTACATTATACAAACATGTGCCAAATAAACTAGATGTTTTGCCAAGTTTGGTTGTGGGAGGGTTGGCATGGTTCTTCTTTTCAAGGGATGAAACCCCCTAATTCTAGGAACAACCCTATCTGAGTCATGTGAATGAAATGGAATGGATGGGGGTAGTACTCAATGGGACTGGGGTTCATGATATGCAAGGGTCCATAGTATCTCATTTATGGGTGCCTTTGTGAAGGGTGTGTCATACCTTTGTCCATAATGCATTTTTTCCAAGACCATCAATTTCCTTTTATCTTTCTTTCTTTGTATTTTCTTTCAATATAGCATAGGGTGAGTTGGAGGCCATTGCCCTAGCATGGTGACCAGATATCAAAAGTGTCACCCATAAGTAATTTCACAGAAATGAGAAGGCTGGGTCCTGATGAGACACCCTTTCCCTCATCCATGCAACTAAGAGCCATTACCCTGGTGTGATGGCCATGTTATCCCATTTTTGTGGATAACTAAGGAGATTATGTCTCAAGGCTCTCATGTTGTAGATATGGAGTGCCGAGATACCACATGACCAACAATATCGTTTTGCACAACTAGAGACCCGCATCGCCGCCACAGTGACCCAACACTTGGTCATCATACACACCAGCTTGCCACCACATGTCACTTGGGTCTTGCTCCATGTGGTACAAGTCATGTATGATGGTGGGTATAATTTTAATATTTGAGGCATTCTAGCTTGTATATCAAAGGTTATTTTTTATTATGAGACATCTGCTTTGGAAACTATGCCTTTTACGTCATTTAAATGTTGGTGGTTGGCTTGGGGAACTCAAGTAGATGGGTGATTGGGGAACTCAAGTATATGGTCACCCTTAAGATGTGGTGTTTCTCAAAGCTTCCTTTTATGATTCATTGTTCCACTCTCGAACATACTTACCACTTTACATCATTATTTCCCCTCATGACATCATCTCTTGGGATTTTTCATTAGACTGAACCTAGAGGGGACTATTCCTCATTTCATGGGAAGAAGGGGTTGAAGGCCCAGAGGGGAGTTAGTTGACAAAAGATAAAAGTCTAATGAAATAACCTTCCAGATGATTCACCTAGTGGATCCCAAGAAAGTAATGAAAAGCTTCTCCACAAGAAAATAAGGACCCCATGAAAAGAATAAATAAAAACACTTAAAGGGTCAATTGAGGGTAGGGGGTCTCATCGCAAGCCAACCTATTACATCCATGTGTATTTAACTATATGAAATTACCATTTCTGGACATCACACCAGGGTAGTGGCTCTCAGTTGCATGGATGAGGGAAAAGGGGGTCTCATCACGAGCCAACCTTCCCATTTCCGTGAAAGTACTTGTGGGTGACATTGCCAATATTTTGTCACCACGCGAGGGAAGTGGCCTCCAACTCACCCTATGCTATATTGAAATAAAATAAAAATAAAGAAATATAAAAGGAAATCGATGGGTTTGGAAAAAATGCATTATGGACGAAGGTGCAACACGCTCTCCACAAAGGCACCCATAAATGAGATACTATGGAACCTTGCATATCATGAACCCCATGTCCATTGGGTACTTCTCCCATCCATTCCATTTCATTCACATGACTCAGATAGGTTTATTCCTATAGTTAGGGGGTTTGATCCATTGAAAATAAATACCATGCCAACCCTCCCACAACCAAACTTGGAAAAACGTCTAGTTTCTTAAGCACATGTTTGTATGATGTAGTCGTGGTATACATGTTTTAATATCTCTTTTATTGAATTGATTTACTCATCATGATGCTTTTACTTGAGATCCTTGGAGGGCGTATCCATTTGTCTTGCAGATACATTTTGGTGGCCAGTTTTGGAAGAACAATCCTAGCTTGGGTTTCCATGAGGCCAAACAACCCACATGATGGATGACATAATCCCATATGCCAGATGATAGAGATATGCTTTTGGAGGCCTAGGAGACAACTGGATAGACATAACCTACCCTTTGCATGCCAAATGACTTGCCCATAAAGGAAAAAATGTCACTCCCTAGGGGTTTGATGTCACATTTGAGGGGCATATGGTGGTTGTTGATGAATTAGAGCATGACACATGGAATTTTGAGGTGGAGAGGCTCTGGATGAGTTCCACATGGCCTTTGGAGGCCCTACTTTGAATCCCAACTCCAACGACTTGCTCAATTTGCACGAAATGTCCTCTTTCAAGGGATGATGTCACTATTGTTTTAGGGTTTTCTTTGTGCAAAAGTGAAATTAAAGAGAATTTTTAAATATTGTCTTTGTAAAGGGGCAAAATTAGGGTTTTTGACCCCTAATTTTGTGTTTTCCCTAATATTATGTGGACAAACTATGTTAGCTACATTTTGTATAAATAGAGATCATAAGATCTCATTTTCATAACATAACTCTCCATTGTGAGAGGCTCTTGGACTGAAATTTTTTCTCTCTTTGACTAGTTCTCTCTCTTGTGCTTTTGTTTATGACTATGTCTTGGTTATGGTCGATGGAGATGGTGCACTAGCCTTGGAAGTATTTCTTCATTGCTTTTTTGGTGGTTAGTCTAGCTTTTATTGCCTTTTAATGCTTGAAGGTGCCATTTATTTCATTGTACTATCATTTGTACAAGTTAAAGGTTCTATTTTCTTGAGCCAAGTAGGGAGTATAAGGGCATACACCCCTACTTGTGTTTCCACCATTTTATTGCTAAGGTAATATTTCTTCATAAGGGTTTACTAAGAGGAGTATAACTACATACACCCTCCTAGTTAAAACCCTAGCTAAGAGAAGCTTGCCTTGGGGAGTAAAATGGTTTACACCCCCAAGGAAGTAGCCTATATAACTTCTTCATATTATCTTGACTCCATTAATCCTTTCTTAAAGGCACTAGTCATTTACTTATTGCATGGGAGAAATAAATTGCTGCCTTGGTAAACGTACACATTTCAAGTTTTGAAGTTGTCTCTTTTGGATAATGATTTTGATGACTTGGGGATTATTCCTCCCTTAGGGTGTCCTCTTTATTCCAAAAATTATTATTTATGTAGTAAAAATAATCTACATTCATTAGGGATACTTTAAACTCTAACCCTAACCACTAATATCTCACAAACTTACCCTAGACTAACCCTGTAAGTTTGCTAGTTTAACCTACTAACCTAGGTGCATCTATTGTGATAGATTTTGACACTTTTTGATGGTCAGATTTGTTGTTGTAATTCATTGAATGCTGCAGCCATAAGGCTGATATAATTTGCAGAAATTTACTTTTATGACAACCATCTTTATTCAGTCTTGAAGTGCTATTTTCGGTCCACATTGGTTACTAGTTTTATTGCTGACATTGCTAACTAATATAGACCTTTTACTTGCTGATTTGGATGTAATATATTTCTGATTTACTAACTTGTATGCTGATGTATTTTAGGGACATAAAGCTTAACTTGTTGATTGATCACTATACTTGGTTGGAAAAGTGTCTTTTTTTGTGTCTCGGGCAGATACAGGTGCACTGACAACTATCTCTTTACTCGGTATCCATTTACCTCTCTTCACTTACCATTTTCAACCAATCTATTCTTCCATCAATTGACCTTCCGAGGGACTTTTCCTTACACCTCCCTTCATCCTTCTCATTCCCCCTAGGGTCTCTGAGATTGCCTCCTAGGAGTGACATTAGTCACCCCCAAGTGCAGGACCTACATTGAGGTGACATTGGGTGTAGTGTCCAATAGTTATAGCACATGCTTTTGTGGTTGGGTCAGACTTTTCCCAACCTACAACTTGTGCTATAACATTTTGGCGCATTGGTTGTACGATTTCACCTGACATCTTCGAGATTTGATCTTCAGGGTCCCAGGACCCCAGGTAAGTAGGTAAGTCATCTTGCTTTCTTGCATCTTGCATTTTGTTTGCTCATATTAGTTTAGTTGCATTGCATTTTCATTTTTCTCTACTTCTATTATTGTTTTTATCATTATATATGTATACTTAGTCAAAAAATTTGTCAATTTTTTTTTTCTAGCTTAGTTGGTTTTGATTATAACCATATGAGAATGAGGATGAGTAGGCCATCATGCACTTGATAGTTTGATGTTTCCTTCCAGGCACATGTCTACCAGGAGATGTTGCGGTTCTCATGCACTCTACGAAAGCACATGTCCCCAAGTAGGAGCCATATGTTATTCCCATTTTGTGGATAACTAAGGAGATTATGTCTCGAGGCCCTTAGGTTGCAGATATGGAGTGTCGAGACTATGTTAGCTACATTTTGTATAAATAGAGATCATAAGATCTCATTTTCATAACATAACTCTCCATTCTGAGAGGCTCTTTTACTGAATTTTTTTCTCTCTTTGGCTAGTTCTCTCTCTTGTGATTTTGTTTATGGCTATGTCTTGGTTATGGTTGATGGAGATGGTGTGCTAGCCTTGGAAGGATTTCTTCATCACTTCTTTGGTGGTTAGTCAAGATTTTATTGCCTTTTAATGCTTGAAGGTGCCATTTATTTCATTGTACTATCATTTGTACAAGTTAAAGGTTCTATTTGCTTGAGACAAGTAGGGAGTATAAGGGAATACACCCCTACTTGTGTTTCCACCATTTTATTGCTAAGGGAATATTGCTTCATAAGGGTTTACTAAGAGGAGTATAATTGCATACACCCTCCTAGTTAAAGCCCTAACTAAGAGAATCTTACCTTGGGGAGTAAAAGGGTTTGAACCCCCAAGGAAGTAGCTTATCTAGCTTCTTCATATTCTCTTGACTCCATTAACCCTTTCTTAAAGGCACTAATCATTTATTTATTGCATGGGAGAAATAAATTGTTGCCTTGGTAAACGTACAAATTTCAAGTTTTGAAGTTGTCTCATTTGAATAATGATATTGATGCCTTGGGGATTCTTGCTCCCATAGGGTGTCCTATTTCTCCCAAAAATTCTTATTTCTGTAGTAAAACTAACCTACAACAATTAGGGCTACTTTAAAATCTAACCCTAATCGCTAATATCTCACAAGCTAACCCTAGACTGACCCTCTAACTTTGTTGGTTTAACCTACTAACCTAGGTGCACATATTGGGATAGATTTTGGAACTTTTTGATGGTCAGATTTACTGTTGTACTTCATTGAATGCTACAGCCATAAGGCTGATATACTGTTGCATACATTTTCTTTTATGATAGCCAACTTTATTCAGTCTGAATCATCCATAATACTTGAGCGCAACAGGTAGCAACAACAATGTACTCTGCCTCTGTAGTTGATAAAGAAATGGAACCTTGATTTTTACTCAACCATGCTACTAGAGAATCTCCTAAGAAGAACACACCTCCACTCGTGCTTTTCCTTTCATCCATGCAGTTAGCCCAATCAACATCTGAGTAGACTGATAATTGAAAATTATGATTCTTAGGATACCATAGGCAATAGTTCATTGTTTCTTTCAAATATCTGAATATCCTTTTGACAGCTAGAAAATGACTATGTTTTGGTGCAAAATGATATCTTCCTAACATCCCAACAACATGCATTATGTCTAGACAAGATGCCGTGATGTGCAACAAACTGCCTATCATTGACCTATATCTAATTTGATCAACATTAGGTGAGTCATCATCCTTGCTTAATTTGCATCCAATAACCATAGGTGTGCCAACAGGTTTAGAATCTTCTATTTGAAACCTTTTCAACATTTCTCTTAGATATTTTTCTTGAGAAATGAACATCCCTTCAGACCTCTGAGTAATTTTTAGACCAAGAAAAAATAACAGTTCACCTATCATAGACATTTCAAACTCAGACTCCATGGCAGAAGAAAACCATTGTACCAATGAATCCTTATGACATCTGACGATGATGTCATCTACATAGACCAACACGATGAGAAAATCATTATCCTCTGTCTTGATATATAGATTGTTGTCAACTGTTCCTCTCTTGAACCCTTTGTCTTTGAGATACGTATCCAGTCTTTGATACCAGGCACAAGGGGCTTGTTTTAACCCATATAAATCTTTCTTCAGCTTGCATACTAAGTCAGGGTTATTAGACAATT
>ML796010.1:793790-804295 GCA_009831015.1 Picea engelmannii | reverse complement strand
TAACCCCCTATCTCGTAACTCACTAGGCCTAATCCCCTAAACTACTAACTCATTAAATATTAATACTTTCTAACGACAAACTAATAACTCACTACCCAACTATTAATTAACCATCTAGCCCATCAACACACTAACCAACAACCCACTAATCACTGACCCCTAACCTCTAACCCATTAACACACTATTTTTAACCTCTAACCACTAACCCCTAACCCACTTACCCACAACATGTAATGAACTAGCTCACTGGTCTATTAGTCCACTAACACATAACCCACTAACCCATAATGTGATAAAGCACAAACCATTAATGAATTAACCTTCCAACCCCTAACATAATGACTGATAACCCCAAATCCACTAACCCACCATCCACTAACCCATAAGCCTTAAGAAACCACAACCTTTAAACCACCAACCCTTAACAACTAACCCATAACCACTGTCCCCCAACCCACAAATTGATTACCTTCTACCTTTATAATGTTAATCATTGTATATCAACATCATTATATAAGGATTGTTTATTATGGAATATCATGAAAAATCTAAGTATCTCTCAGGTGATGAATTTTTGTGACATCATTCTGTGTCTTATGTCAATATTTATTCATGGTTGATTGAAAGATGAATGATATGAAACTTGAGAAATCTTCTTTTGACTCTACTAATTGACAAGTGACAACTCAATTACTTATCAATGACTCATTTACGAAAGTGCATTGACCAGTTTTTTGAGGAATCAAACACTGTACTGGTGGGGACTATAACACCACCTCACTTTCAACACCTTGGTTTTCCTCTCATGGATTTCACTTTTAATACTTCAAAAAAATGTAATGGTCATTTGTGTTTATAAAAAACTTATTGCATCCTTATCCATGCAACAACCATTACAATAACACTAATTTTAAAAATATATAGAGTTTCAATGTATCATGCAAACTGAAATTCAAACAAAACCATGCCTTTATGCTCCAAAACTTGTAGGAATGTTGTTTGAAAAACCAACCTTGTAGAAAAATAAACTTGCAAAACATATACTATTAATAGAAAATTTAAAATACCAATTGAGAGTTGGCTACCAATTCCATTTTACTAGTTGTGTCATGCTCCTATTGGGATTTTTCTAGATTATCTTGGCAAGTATGAGTTGTTAACAACATGTCCTAAGGAGGGATATCGATGAAGTTGGTCAATTGTGCAAGAAGATAATGAATCCCTAATTTGGAGGTCCAAGATTCATGTTTATAATCTCTTAGTTCTAGAACATGTTTACTAGATTCCACATTCAGTGTGTCCCAAAATTTATTGTTCTCCTTAGCCTGAGATTCTAATTGGGTTCTCCTATTCTTTATAGCCATGAACATCTTGGTCACATGAATACTGGCCTTCACTAATTCTGTGAAAACACTACCTCATGTAATTACTTAATGCATAAACATGACCCATTGTGACACAACAATAGTGGTACTAGTCCATAGAAATTATAGAGGCCCCTTCACTACCATATGCCCCCATTCAGATCTATAAGAAACTTAGGGAGTAGAGAGTTTTGACTGAATCTAGAGTGGAAGAAAAAAAAAAAAAATACCCAAGACCCTGTATCCCTTCTATACTTCTTGTCATTAATAAAAAAAATTCTTCATGGTAAATGAAAAAATATCCCTCTACCTACTCTAGGTTTCACATGCCCAAATTGAGGAGGTTTCATACAAGATAATGAAGCCTTACACATATTGATGGGAATGATATGAAGAGGTTGATTTCAGGGGTAAATTAAGTCTCATGCCTTCTTTAAACTTTTATTTAGGTGACATGAGAGTGGGGGAAAAACCCCTCTTCCAAACAAATAAATTTTAAAATCATGTGTTTACATTAATCCTATTTCCTTTCTTACCCTCTACCATTAGAAGCAAGATTACATTGGGTCTCAAGACTCTAATAATTTCCATTATATCTGATGTAACATTGAGGATTCAATTCTCCTAATATAATGTGACTTCACAAAATCATTGGATTAATGGGCCTATCCATTGAGTAATTTGATCCTCTCGAAGAGGATAAGGCCCTTCCCTACATCAAGGCTAGGATAATTATTGTGGATCACCAATGATGGTTATTGATGTAGTTGCCCTAGTGCTTATAAGATTGATAACTTGGTTGGATACTATTCCTAAATGGATCCAAACACAAGACAATGATTGTAAGATTGAGTACCTAAGTGCAATTTGACAATTAATAAGGGTAGGCAATAAATTAAATACAATGCAAGTTTTAAAAATCAAATGAGACAAAAGAGAAGAAAAGCAAATAATTAAATAAAGTAGAAAAATGAAAATAGGAGAGGAAAAGATATATATGAATGGGAATTGAAAGGTCATTCTCTTGGCCTTCCCATTATGTTTCCATTGTCTTGTTAAACACAACAACCATGAAACTTAGATTGTCCAATTATTTGTTTTCATTGAGATATGTGGTTTTAATAATATAGTTGTTGCAATTGCTTACCCAAATTTCTATTTATGCTCATATATAACAACGAGTAGTGGATTATGGAGACCATTGGAACCTAGAATAGCCTTGGGAATTCCTTAACATGCATGTACACACTAATTGATGAAGGATTGAGGTAGTTCACCTCTCCTAGAGTCGATCCATATTCATTTTTTGGAGTTTGAGGCCATACATAGGCTATATGCATCGACAATGGTGTTCTTTCCTATGCAATAGATGGTAGTATCCCTCCCCTTGGACCATTTAATTGGATGAATGCATGTAGCAATCAAATTAATTATTGAATTGAGAGTGTATGCTTTAATTCCCACATTCCATTAACCTTTGGACTTTACCTTTGCTAATGTTATGTCTCCAACACCAATCATTGGCACTTTGTTGTGTTTGTCTTATTATCAATACATTTGGAACCTGGTTGTTTCTCTCTTCTTTCATTAAAATATGGAGCCACCGATATATACATATCTATTACCTATATTGAGCTAGATTATACTCACATGGGCCTTGATTGGGAATGAGATAATTCCAAAGCAAGCAAATGGGAACTAAGTAAAAGAGATAGAATACAAAACCAACTATCTAAAACACATACATGGTCATTCCTATGTCAATTGTAGAGATTTAGAGGGAAGAAAATGATTTGGTAGTTGTTGGCCTCATTCAAGCATATTTATTCACATATCTTGCTGGGGAAATACTGCCTTGTAACTCACAACATCCCTATTTTTACTCATTGTTGTAGCAATACATTATACTTGCTATTTGGTTTAACTTTGATTGCTAGAGTAATTAATTATACTGTTGTTGGAGTGTGGGGAAATGTGGCCATTGAACAAACTGACGTTGTCTTAATTCATGCTAGAACATATCACTCTTTGTTCATAATTGAAGCAATATTGATATATTCTTAATTGTTGGATTGTATTTACATGCACATATGTAGGTGTTGGCTAACTACGTCACTTAGTATTTCTTAAGTTCGATGATTAGTTGATATATAGTGTGGTTATCATTTAAACATAGGAGAAGATATCCATTGTCATGTTTCAATTCAGAAACTATTGAGACAAGTGAACCAACTTCAATCAAGGCACTACAATTAGAACTAAACACACACACAAAACCATGATCGTGTCTTAGCCTTGTGCAACTTGAGCTATCTAGTTCAATTTGGTATCAATGTGCAAAGGGGTTGCACTTGTTAGCACCATCATTTTTTAAGTTAGAGTCAGTCCTAGATGAGTCATGGTCTGTGTGTCAAATCGTGTGAGGTTAGGTACTGGACAATGAATGGGTCGAAGTCAACAAGTGGTCGGTCTGGTCCTTGGAGTCGGGAAAGGGCGTCAGAATCAAACATGTGTAAATTGTAAAGGTCTTTTCCCAAAAGGTCGGGTCCTGTCAGAAAGAGGGATTTTATGTGACAAAGGTCGAGACAATTTGTTAGAGTAAGGGTCATGTCGACAGATATAACGACCATCATCACCTCATTATGAAGTCATAAAGGATAAGAAATCACGTCGCTCATATCATATATACTCTTCAACTCTTATCATTTTTACTTTACACACTCCGAAGTGTACCCATCACGCGAGTGTGCCGCGCAAATATTTAGTCTGCTTTAAAACTTCTCGTCACCATGGATTCAATGTCCTATGTCATGATTCTAGCCCCCGCCTGTTTAGTTATAAATTCTAGTCATTCTGCGTGTATTTCATTTACCATCTGAGTTTATGCATTGTTTGTAATTTTTCATGCAAGCCCTGAGTTTTCTCGCTGCAGGAAAGTCGATTTCCATCAACTATGTCGCAAACCAGGTCAGTCAAGATTGCCGCATTTTTTCCATCTTAAATCATGGTTCGTAACCTGTCGGAGTTGGCCACAGGCTAGTCTGACGGGTGAAAATTCCTCTCACAGTCATCCTCTCATCCTCAAAGTTTTTGTCATGCCAAATTTTTTTATCATGCTCCCCTGCTGCGACAAGCCTGTCGTCATCATTGTCACAATGTCGACTCGTTCCTGCACTGAGAGTCTTCGTGGCACCCAGGGGCTGCGCAGTGCATTCCTAAAGTCATTTTCGTTTATCGCGCAAAGTTCCTCTACCACCTCTCCGACATGTCTGGGCTAAGAATATCCTTATCCATTTTCCACACGAAGGGGGTGTCATATTTCACTACTGTACGTGCAGAAAAAACACGCATTGCACCATGAAAACATCCCAAAAAACAAGGAAGAGGGAGAGAAGTGGAAGAAATGTGAGGCCCAAGCCTCAATACTTAGCGTTGATCAATGAAGATCCAAATGTGAAGAAAATCCAAGGATACAATGTGAAGATGGCAGAACAATTCGCGCTCAGATTTAACGGGTTCCGCACGGTTATTGCAGGAATCACATTACGGGTGACAGAGGAAACTCTGTCAGCCACAACAGAGATCCCTCTGCATGGTGAGAGGTGGTCTAAGGGCATGCCTTTGGATGTGATATGCTATGAAGAATTCATCAAACCAAACTACCTGAACGGGAAAATCGGAATGAGTGTTCCAAGTCGGTATCTACGAGAGCCTTTTTCAGAAACTCTTGAAGGTGATTAGAAAGTATTTCACCTGTGAAAGAAGGTCTGACAAAATATACCCACATCACATCAGACTGCTGATGCATTTCACAGGAAATAGGTCGTTGAACTTACCTTTTTTCTTGCACCAAAGTCTAGGAGGAATGGCCGACAACATCCAAGTCGAAGCAAACCAACCAAATAAGAACTTATTCCATATCTCACTAATCAAATTGTTGATAGTTGAGGAATTTAGGTGACTAGGAAAGGATTGAGATTCATTTATGTTTTCAGTCGACATTCCCCAGGACCCCAAAGGAGAGACTCCTCTACCCACGGGATAAGTAGAATTTCACAGCGTGGAGGCAGGGATAAAAGAGGCTGCGGGAAAAGGAAAGACAATGGAAGTCTCATCTCCCCAACAACCAGTACCCTAGAAAAGAGACAGGCCAAGGAAGAACAAGGATCCTGGGGAGGCCCAAGCTCCAAATGAACCGTGCGCCCAATTGGTTGCTAAGAAGTTACTCATGCACATTGTTCGGCTAGAACCTGTCGAGGGTTCAAGCTGGGAAATTTGTGACATACAGAGAAGGTCAGGCACTGAAAGCATGGATGTTCGAGAGCCATCGCAATAGTTAAAGAAAGAACAACTTGATATTTCCGAGTTGTACCAGGAGAACATGGAATTGAAAAATAAGTTAGCAGAAAGGACTGTTGCGACATTCGCATCACAAAGCTGAGAAGGGAATGCGAATTGGCTCAAGAGAAATCTCAGAGAAGCGCAAGACATGATCATCCAACCGCGCGAAGAGTAGAGAATGTCAGAGGAGAAAATATCAAGGAATGTGAACTGACCATGGAAAATGTCTGCGCAACTCTAGCCAGTGCTCAAGCAAAGATGAAGGGGAACAGGGTCTTGTGAAGACAAGTAAAGAATCTGAAAAGGTGCAACTGGTCCCTCAGGAAAATGCTTATAAATCAAGACTGCAAAGAAGGACAGAAACATAATTGAATCGATCTTGTTTTTATCTTTTTGAACGTGGCGCAAAATTCCTCTCTCCCCATGTCTTATTTCCTGTCGGAAAGTAAGGAATCTGACGGGTATCCGCACGGTGGATATACTTCACGCAGATGTTGAAAACCCACCTGGAGAGAAGGACAAGTGTAGGCGGAACACACAATAGTTTTGAAGGAGATGCGTGGTCCCTTGACCATCATTTCCATCTGGAAAACACAAGTGATAGTCTACAGTCACCCGCCATACCAACCAGTCATGTGCATACCCCGACCAATGATCCCGCGACATCAATCAAATCCTGTTACACTGGGTGGTAGAAGTTTGACAAAGCGCTCCATCATTCAGATGACCCTTCAAAGGAGAAGCACCGACACATCACTTCCTATTGATGGAATATTTCTGATGACCGAACGATCATGGTAAAGACGTCGATTATGACATGATTGGCTACAATTGAGTTTCTATTCATAGTAAGTGCCATTCAAAAGATCATCTGGTAGAGAATAACCAAAACCAAAATTATAGGAGTAGTAGTTGTTGATTAAGGTTGGTTGTCATTGATGTCAAACCTTGAAGAAAGTCCGGTAGCACAAAGGTTTGGGTAATGGACCCAAGTTTGTTTGATGTAAAGATGACTCATTATTGTCTTGTCATGGTTGATAATAAGTACAAACGAATGAACTCCAAAGTGTTCCCCTTATGGTGAAATCCCTCACGGGAAGACGCTTTGCGGATTGAGTTATCCTAGAAGTATGGTTAGAGAACCCATGCTTAATTGTGGAATAATGAGAGGAAGGTCAGTGAATTTGTCAGTGAAACTATCCTAGATTGATAGTGTTTGTCATGCCATTTCTGGTGGTATGTGGAATGCCACATAACTCCTCATGGTTAGAGAGTTATGGCCATGTGAAGTTGGAGGACCCTCATGAGTCATCTAGAAGCCCCTAAAAGTCAAAGTGTCCGCAAAAGAAATTATTTAAATAATAAAGTTAATGGAGAACTCCCTAAAATAAGGAAAGTTGAATGCTACATGAAAGTATAAATAAGAGGCAAGTCTCTCTCATTTAATAACACTTGAACACATTGAATATCTTTTGTTGTGTGAGGCTTATTGCAAGTACTCATTGATACATCCAAAGTTGCGAAAGTTTGAGGTAGTATGAAGGGTTGACGGCGAAATTCTCAGAATTACAACGAATACTAAAAACCCTATTTTCTGAGGCATACGTGGGCTGACAGTGTATTAGGGTGTGTACAGTATGTGGGCTGACAGTGTATTAGGGTGCATATAGTACATGGGTTGACAATGTATTAGGGTGCATACGTATGCAGGCTGACAGTGTATTAAGGTGCGTACATGTTGGTAAATCCATGGAAACTTTAAGAGATGAAGATGCAGAGGTTCTAGATTCTGAGATCAAGCTTCCAGGAAGGTCTACATTGCTCAGATACATCAGATCTATCCATTGGTTCAAAATGTATGTCTTATTTCTATGAATAGTTGGATTTTGATGTATGCATGATAAATGGTTATGGAGATTTGAGAATTCTCCCTAGAGAGACTAGTGGCTGGATGGGATCTTCTGCATAAGTCAGATCTACAAAAATATAGTGTCGGTATCTTTATCATTTATAGTTCTTGTTGAGGCACATCTTGTATTTCTTGACATATGGCTAAGGGTTTTTGTGGTACATGGTCGAGATCTTGTAATTGTGAAGTGGTTGATGTATTGAGAAGTTGAATATTAGAAAGGGGTTGATGACTAGATCATGTGAGGGTTATTATAGTTGCTCATGATTACACACACCTATATGGCACATGACTAGAGAGAGATATATATGCTTTGGGTAAAGGTTATGTATGAGGATGCATGTACAGGGTACAATTACAGTCTGGATATAGTGACAGGTTACAGATCTATGTGAAAAAGTTACAAAGGGTTAGAAGTTTCCAGGAAAAAGAAAACCCTAGTTTTCAAAAGGCATACACAGGTTGCATAATAGTTTGGTCGCATACATATGCGGGTTGCATAACAAATAGGGCACGTACATACACGAGCTGCAACACTATAGGTCGTGTACCTGTTGTATTTTGTTGATACATGTTCAGTTCGGGTACATATTGATTATAGGTTAGTGGTATAGGTTGGATGCAGGTTAGTGGTACATGTTGATATAGTTGTACAGTGGTATATCTCACATTCATAGTGTGACATTGGTTTCATCATTCTACTTCTACTTCAGGGTGGTTGGATGGGGCAAGGATAGGTGGTTGTAGCCACCTTCCAGTTGTAGCCAGAGAACTTAGGGGGTTGTAGCCTCCTTCTGGTTGTAGCCAGAAAATTGGGGAGTTGGAGCTTCCCTCAGGTTGTAGCTTGAGAAATTAGGGAGTTGGAGCTTCCCTCATGTTGTAGCCTAACAAACTAGGGGGYTGGAGCCTCCTTCCAGTTGAAGCTGGAAAAAAAAGGAAGTTGGTGCTTCCAATGAATKTAATTCTTCAAGACATATAAGAAAAAACATTCTGTGGTTTTCTCCCGCTTTGGGTTTCCACATAAAACATTGGTGTACTGTGTATGTGTATGATTGTTCATTGCTTATTTACTCTGCAGATATTGGAAGATAATACTAAATTGATATTTCACTTGGATGCCACAAATTCACTTCTGAATGGTCTTGGTGAAACGATATTCACCAAAGTTGCACATTGTGATTCCACTAAAGAGATTTGGGACAAAATTCGAAATATTTATGAAGGAGATTCAAAAGTCAAAGCAACAAAGCTTCAAACTTACAGAGGTCAGTTCCAACAACTAAAGATGAAGGAAGATGAGAATATTCCAGCTTACTTCTTACGAGTTGATGAAACAATAAATGCAATCATGGGATTGGGAGAAGAAATCAAAGAATCAGTAATTGTTCAAAAGGTACTAAGATCTCTTTCTATAAAATTTGACCCTAAGATATCAACACTAGAATAAAGATCAGATCTAAACTCAATAAGAATGGATGAACTACATGGAATCTTCACAGCATATGAAATGATAACTGAACAAGAAAATCCAGATGTAAAAGAAGAAGCCTTCAAAGCATCCAAAATATCAAAGCAAAAGGGAAAGCAAAAAGAAAAAGAACATAGCAACAATAGTGAGGTCTTGAAAGATGATGAATAAGTGGCCAACTTTGTCAAAAGACTGAAAAAGGGAACCGACGGTAAGTATAGAGGTAAGCTTCCTTTAGATTGTTTTTATTGTGATGGTATTGGTCATTTTTCTAACAAATGTCATAAGAAAAAGAGAAATGATGAAGGTGACTCAAAAATCAAACAAACATATAAAGGCAAAAGAACCACAAATAAAGTTTTCAAGAAAAGATTATGCACCAAAGAAGACATCTCATCATCAGATGAAGATGAAGCCAGTGACAATGAGACAAAAAAAGTTATATTCATGGAAGTAGAAGACTATGATAAACAAGATTCTGAAGTAGAATATGAAGAAGCCAAAGAAGAAATTGAAGAGGCAGAAGTTGACTACCGAGAGGAATTGATGAGTGCCATAGAAGTTATCATAAGAGAAAAGAGGAAAAACAAGAAGCTACAAGTGGAACTAGAGAAGAAAGAAGACACTCAGGAATTAGAAAAAATGATCACAAATTTGAAGGTTCAAATTGAAGAAGATAAAATAATTGAAGAAGCACTCAAGGAACAACTAGAAGGAAGAGACAAGATCGTTGAAAATTTGGAAGCATAGATTGTCACATTAAGAAAGGATCTTCAAAAGAAAAATATGCACAACAACTCAAAAGTTTTGAATGACATTATCAATGGTCAAAGGCCTAATCATGACAAGTCCATACTTGGATACAATCAGACATAAAATGGTTCAAGCTCCAAAACAACAGAACAAGAAACATATCCAAAAAGATATGCATAAACAATCAAAGGGGATAGGAAGGTCTACAAAAAAAATTACAGGGACACTCCTCCACTGAGAAGGTTCATATTTTAGAATCAACGACCGACATAAATAGATAGGTATCAAGAAGAAGAAGGATTCATAAGAGCACCTCCTTTTAGAATATCTTCAACTCCTAGGTATCAAACTATCTTTTCTGGTTTATGTTATGCAGGTAATAATTTTGGACATAAAGTTGTAAATTGCAGAACAAACAACAAGAACATAAACAACTTTGAAAGTCATACACAAAAGGGTTATCCAAGAAGGCCTAGTGAAACACAAAGAAGAAGTTACATCAGGTTTGAATCATTGAGCACCGAAGTGGAATGTTACAAGTGTAAGAACTTTGGACATGTTATCCCCGTTTTCTAGGGATAACTAGGAGATCATGTCTCGAGGCCCACAGGTCCTAGACATGGAGTACCGAGAGAAGGATTGACCTGAGCATGGCCCTGGAGGGCCCAT
>ML796010.1:762030-774547 GCA_009831015.1 Picea engelmannii | reverse complement strand
AGCACAAAGGTTTGGGTAATGGACCCAAGTTTGTTTGATGTAAAGATGACTCATTATTGTCTTGTCATGGTTGATAAGAAGTACAAATGGATGAACTCCAAAGTGGTCCCCTTATGGTGAAATCCCTCATGGGAAGACACTTTGCGGATTGAGTTATCCTAGAAGTATGGTTAGAGAACCCATGCTTAATTGTGGAATAATGAGATGAAAGTCAATGAATTTGTTAGTGAAACTATCCTAGATTGATGGTGCTTGTCATGCCATTTCCGGTGGTATGTGGAACATCACATAACTCCTCACGGTTAGAGAGTTATGGCCATGTGAAGTTGGAGGACCCTCATGAGTCATCTAGAAGCCCCTAAAAGTCAAAGTGTTTGAAAAAGAAATTATTTAAATAATAAAGTTAATGGAGAAATCCCTAAAATAAGGAAAGTTGAATGCTACATGAAAGTATAAATAAGAGGCAAGGCTCTCTCATTTAATTACACTTGAACACATTGAATATTTTTTTTTGTGTGAGGCTTATTGCAAGTACTCATTGATACATCTGAAGTTGCAAAAGTATGAGGTAGTATGAAGGGCTGACGATGAAATTCTCGGAATTATAGCGAATACAAAAAACCCTATTTTCTGAGGCGTACGCAGGCTGACAGTGTACTAGGTTGCGTATAGTACACGGGCTAACAATGTATTAGGGTGCATACGTACAGGGGCTGACAATGTATTAGGGTGCGTACATGTTGGTAAATCCATGGAAAATTGAAGAGATGAAGATGCAAATGTTCTAGATTCTGAGATCAAGCTCCCAGGAAGGTCTACAGTGTTCAGATACATAAGATCTATCCATTGGTTCAAAAGGTATGTCTTATTTCTATGAATAGTTGGATTTTGATGTATGAATGATAAATGGTTATGGAGATTTGAGAATTCTCCCTAGAGTGACTAGTGGTTGCATGGGATCTTCTGCATAAGTCAGATCTACAAAAATATAGTGCTGGTATATTTATCATTGATACTTCTTGTTGAGGCACATCTTGTATTTCTTGGAATATGGCTAAGGGTTTTTGTGGTACATGGTTGAGAGCTTGTAATTGTGAAGTGGTTGATGTATTGAGAGGCTGAATATTAGAAAGTGTTTGATGACTAGATCATGTGAGGGTTATTATAATTTTTCATGATTACACACACCTATATGGCACATGAATAGAGAGAGATATATATGATTTAGGTAAAGGTTATGTATGAGGATGCATGTATAGGGTGCAGTTATAGTCTGGATACAGTGACATGTTACAGATCTATGTGAAAAAGTTACAAAGGGTCAGAAGTTTTCAAGAAAAAAAAACCCTAGTTTTCAGAAGGCATATGCAGACTACATAACAGTTTGGTTGTGTACATACGCGAGCTGCATAACAGATAGGGCGCATACATACATGTGCTGCAACACTACAGGTCACATTCCTGTTGTATTTTGTTGTTCATGTTCAGTTTAGGTACATATTGATTACATGGCCGTTTTACAGGTTGGATGTAGGTCAATGGTACAGGTTGATACAGTTGTATAGTGGTATATCTCACAGTGATAGTGTGACAGTGGTTTCATCATTCTACTTCTACTTCAGGGCGGTTGGATGGGGCAAGGATAAGTGGTTGTATCCACCTTTTGGTTGTAGCCGAAGAACTTAGGGGGTTGTAGCCTCCTTCTAATTGTAGTTATAAAATTGAGGAGTTGGATCTTCCCTCAGGTTGTAGCCTGAGAAACTAGGGAGTTGGAGCTTCCCTCAGGTTGTAGCCTAATAAACTAAGGGGTTGGAGCCTCCTTCCAGTTGCAGCTGGAAAACAAAGGAAGTTGGTTCTTCCAATGAATGTAATTCTTCAAGACATATAAGAAAAAACATTTCATGGTTTTCTCCCTCTTTGGGTTTCCACGTAAAACACTGGTGTACTGTGTATGTGTATGATTGTTCAATTTTTCATTGCTTATTTACTCTGTAGATATTGGATGATAATACTACATTGATATTTCACTTGTATTATATGGTTAAAAATAATTAGATTTCTATATTATTGATTCAACCCCCTCTCAGTAATCCAATAGTAGTTGGGGACATGGTAGCCCAAGAGGCGCATATTCTTCTATATATTGCATCTTTTCAATGTAATCCAAGTTGGTTGGCAAAGTAGTGTAGAAAGTGACTGTTGGATGTAACTTTCGAACCCGATTGAAATATAATGCAAAGGTCCTGAGACTTTGATGAAAATATTCTAATGGTGGTGGTTTGATGTATTGTGTTCTCTCTTATGTACGTGTTTCCTATTTCTGTATATCCATGTCTGTATTCTATTTAAATCAGAACGTTTTATAAGTATAGAATTCATCGCGCAGTGCTTTAGACTTCGCCATTTAAATGCCTGTGTTTTCTTCTAAGTAATTTAGAATTCATCTCCAATGGTGCTCTGAGTTGATTTATGTATTTTTCTCTCGCCATACACAATGACTTTGAACTGAAAGATCATTTCCTGCTTAGCCTTTATCCTCTCAATTTTTAGTTACCAAGTCATTTATTTCTCTCACTTTCTGGAATTCGAATGCATGGACCAAGGTTCTGTATTCCCTTGCCAAAAGAACCAGAAACACTACACAAACGCAATAAACCTAGCCGAAAATTAAAATCCATTATTTGTTTAGAGACTAAGTCTCAGAGAGAGCCCTCTCTAGGTTGGAAAGGCTAGTTTCCGGTCTTAAATTTGGTTTGTAGGTTACCTCTGTCATTCGTTTTCTCAGCCAAATGAATTTACATAGTGTTAATAGAACCAAAGACAAAGTTCTCAGTGATAGAATAATTGCAAAGACATGATTATTATTTCATTGTCAGTGGGTGGTTGCTTGTGTGCATGTTACACCAGAGAACAAGCCATATTACTAGTCCTGAGTAGTGTTGCAGTGTAGTTTCACTTAGAACTACAACAAGAACATAATCCTTGTATCCATTGTGAATATTGATATCTTTTTCCAAGACTGAGAAAATAGAATATAAAGTGAATTCCACAAAGTATCCATGTTGGTGAAGTGAGTGGGATATAAGTTTCTCATTTACGGATCATAAGATATCAGAGTAGTTGAATCCTTGACCATGACACAACTGCCATAGCATTGAAGAGAATGAAAACCTAGCATGGGTAAACAAAAAGAGAAAGGTTGGAAGACTTGTAGGCCATCAATGTGTATAAGAAGAGAATAAGCACTCGAAGGAGAAGGTCTAGATATTTAACTAGAGGATGGCAGATCTAGAAAAGAAACTTGAGGCCTCTGCACAACTAATGCCATTGCTAAATAAGATTTGATGAATGCCAAGGATCCCTCACAACTGTCATGGTATATTTCGACAAGAGTAGAGTGAAACTTATGCAATTGGGAGAGAAGGTCATTCAGATGGATAAATGGTAGGAGGACAAGCTCACTCAGATGATGGCTCAACTACAACTAATGTTGGTAGAGAAACCTAGCTACTAGTAATTATCCAAGAGTCCAAGGATGTAAAGCCACCTTCAATTTCCATTGCTAAGGCCAACAACATGACCAAGATAATTCTAGTAAGCTCACCCTTGTTAGACATTTCTCAAGAGCATTTTGGTAAGATTGAAAACCATACCAAGGGCATTGGTTTGAAAATTTTAAGGTAGGCGGGCTACAATGGACAAGTTCTAGGCAATAGAAGACAAGGCATCCTAAGTCCTATTGTATCTAAAATGAGGTTTAGGAATGAAGGCCCAGGTATCCATGGTGGAAAGGAAAAGGCCATGAAAAACACTATCACATTTGTGAAGGAAAAATACATTGCACATTTGGTCTACTCATCAAAAGAAAGAGAAATGATCAATGAGGGTGGAAACACACCACCGCTCCATCCTTCTAGTGGTAGATTGTAGAAGGGAAATGAAGAGGAAAGTGAAAAGACTCAGTCTACACCAGCACTTAGAATAAGTGACAAGAATATCAACAAGAACAAGAAGACAAAGAGAAATATGTATTCAATAGGTAAGACATCCCTTGTTTTCCATTGTTGCAAGAAGAAAGACCATATATATGTCGGTTTTTGGTATGGAAAAGCATGTTTCTTTTGAAGGAATAAAGGCCATATTGAGGCATCTTGTTGGGAGAAGCAAGCTGCATGTCATAAGATAGATTTATTTCAAAGGAGGAGTGGCAAAAAGACTTCCCCAAACCAACAATGAATTTATAGGCACATGGAGAAAATGATTATGTCAAGTAGTCCATATAGCAACGCCATTTTTTTTTCCACCACTGCAAGTTGAGTGGAAAATGGGAAGAAAAGTGTTGGTGACTTCATCTAAAGCTTCACCCTAGAAACCAAAAAACCAAGAGAATATTGTGGAAAGTGAAGAGTAAATAGGATGAATAGTTCCTTGCATCTCTATCCCAAGAAGTAGAAGTTATTTGTCGGGTCAATTAATTGTTGTTAATAAACTCCTTTTACTTGTCAATCCGGTTTGTAAACTTGTGAGTTGTATACACAATATGTGTAGGTAAAATATGGAATTCATAACTATTCTATCTTCTCAGAGGACAAGTAAACGACACTGCAATATGATCATTCATCAAAACACAAATAAACTAGCAAGCAAACCCTTTTGAACAACTTCACTTTGTCCATAGGATTGATATTGAGTATGGGAAGAATTAATAGCTCTGCATATCATGCATATATCTTTGATCTATGCATGATCATGTCCTTTAATCTGTTCTCATCCTAATGCTCAATCAATTAATGCTTAATTTTTCTCACACAGAAGATTCAAGTGATGGTAAATAACTTAAAGAGAAGAACAACCAACTAATTCTTTTATCAAATCTCCTTCTAGGATCCAAGAGGCAAGTTTTCACTATGATAAGATAAGTGTCCATGCTTCTATATACAAGTTATATTTGAACACAAGAATCCCAATTACTTTCCAAAAACTAGTGAAATTGAGTATTATCTATGATCATAAGTTTTACTCCAACTATTTTCTTTAATCAATCAACTATAAGGATGTTGACTTCCTATTCAATGCTATTGATCTTATATTGAATCGCTTAGTCTAGAGTTAAAGCTCGTGAAAAGTAAATCTAGGACTTGATCCACATTTAATATACTCAATGCAATGAACATGTGGTGGCACTGCACTTCCTTTATACAAACAACTTCTTTACACAGAGGTGTGACTCAGTTTTTTTTTTCCCGGAAAAAAATGTAATTCTATTCATCCAAAGAGAACCAAATTACATTCTGTAGGTGCCAAAAGAAAAACCCAAAACTGGGTATAAATTCCTAAAGGGACACAAAGTAACTGGCTAGAGATCCACAAAGAAGAAAAAACAGGAGCTGATAGAAACCCCTAATAGGCCAAAAACTCAGTATAAGAGATCTTGTCAAAGAATAATGCTCCAAACAGTAAATCTAAACAAACCTTGGTGGCCGGATGGACCAGGTCAGAGAGGTATGAAAACTTTCACATAATCAAAAGGAAACAACGTTGATGAAGACCCCAATCAACAAAAGAAAGACCTAGAACTGCACGTCCATTCAATGGACCTCAAAGTGATGGAACCACACCACACGCCCAAGGATAGGACCTCAAAGTTATAGCACAACCCCTGCTAGATAGAAAAATATATCAACATCCACCAAAGGGAGCTAGATTTGAGCATACATCAAACCCTAAACAAACCAAAAAAACCAGAGGGATTGACCATAAAATGGAGAAAAATAAAGCAAGGACCTCGCAAGGAGAAACCGATCTAAGAAAAACCAGGCATCACCCTTACAGTCACACCCAAAAATCAATACTGCATCAGGAAACAAAATTCAGATTTGCTCCCAAAGCTAGCACCCACAAAATGGACATGCAAACAGTGGTTGCGTGCACCGGATAGTACGAGCCCTAGATGCACTGGGAAAAGAGTCCGACCACCATCCGAGCCTGCAACAAGTCAGGATGCAAATAAAATATCCCCAGTCCACCACTGGGAGACAACCCGTCGCACAAGGAGCCAAGAGTATCCAGTCAAGAAATGGCAGCTGCGATTGGCAGAAGAGAGAGACCACGTCGAGAGAGAGACATTCAGGAGATGACGACTGCATCTGGATATGAGAGAAACCTCGCTGAAAGAGAGTTATGTGAGTGGGTACCTGCAGCTAGGGTTTCCCCCGGCCGCAGAGCCTCCTGCCAGAGGTGCGACTCAATTGCCATGCATTGTTTAGTATTAACTATGTGATTGAAATAGTAATGAGAATTACTGAAAAAAAATCAACAATCCTTCAAGATCGATTCTCAAAAGAAGGTTCAGGACATATCCAGACTTGGATGTCTTTCCATACATGATTAAATTGACCATTCACCAGACTGTGTGTTCCTAATTATAAGCATTACCTTAAAACTTGCATCAACTAGAAAGCTCAACAATGATTTCAACAAGATAGAAACCAACTCAAAAATAAATTCTTATCCCTTGAGAATATGTGTATGGCATCATTAATTATCTTCGGAGATCACACAACTACAAGCTATACCATTTATCAATGGAAAACTCTACCCCGTTCATAGGTGGGAAACCCTACATTCAATTCTGCAAATTGTAGTTTACTGCTACATGAGGTAAATCAAATAAGGTAACAACCAAACTAATAAAACACATGGATGGTATGCATATCAGTAGTATTGTACTTGTTCATTTAAACATCTTGTCTTAATACAAAGATGACTCTTATCAAAGTTTGATTTATGACACTCAAAATATTTTTTTGGTCTCGACAAAGAGTTACAACAATTATTGATCTTCTAGATTCAACCTTATAGCAAGGTTTTGAGTATACTCATTCACATTGAAATGTATTTCAATAATAATTGGTGAATCCTTGACAAGTTGAATGATTCAGAATAAACCTAATATCTTTGTATCACATTCACCAAAAAACAACAATGTAAAGCATTGAATCAATTCACAGATTTAATATTTTTCCACTGAGAAACATGCCAGAGTTAATGCGTTAACAATAAGACAAACCGTGGATGTAGTTTAGGAATAATTATGCAATCCAAGTTAAAGGGATTTCTCACCCAGAACAAGGCTCAGTGTCTGAAGATTACCAAACATTCAATCAAATAAAAATACGTAAGCCTTAGATGTAAACACACAAACTGCTATTCTGATTCTTCAATCAATCCCTACAATATATAAAGAAATCAATACAATGAACTAAGCTAAGATATAGATAGAACTTAGCTATGTGTCTCGGGAATTGGTGGGCCCTTGCCAATATTGGTAGCAAGTTGTAGGAACTCACAAAATTACGACCAAGTGATACCATAAACCATAATCATAGATTTATTAAGAACATAGGATCCAAAGATTACAACGCTTTCATTACAGCTGCATATACAAAAGTATGACAATGTCGAACAACAACAACACTTGTCTATTCCTTCGATCACAGATTTACAAAGACATTGTTATTTCAATTTACAGAGCTGGTACATTTGTATAGAAAATCCAAAAGCTAAAAGATAAAATTGACCTCCTCTGTTCTTGTGGAACAAAATGGAAAAAATAGTCAAATAAACAAACAGATCGAACTAGTTTCGATCCTCCCTAACTATCCATACAAGTTTGGCAATGATCAAATCAAGGTTTGATATCGTTGATATTCGTATGACCTTCAGATTTGAACTACATTTTGTTGAACATCTTGAAAAACGACCTGCGACATAAATCTAGGAAAACCCATATTTGAAAACTTCCTTATCTCCCTAAATGTTCCAGATTTCAAGAATCTTCCCTGTTGTGGCCTAACTGAGACCATCCTACACAAAACCCATGTTCTAGATTTCTCAAATTCTTCTTCATTTTCCCATAAATGTTCCTGAAAGTTGATTGTTGCTATTTCAACACATTTTTGACAGGAAAACCCTTGATCACGATTGGAGACCTCCATGTGTGACCTAGGCATAAACCAAAGCACACACACCATGTCGGGGGTCAGATATTCAAAACCCATGTGGATATATTCCACCCGGGTGCGCGCATATATGCAAACCTACAAAATTGGGTACTGGAATGACTGGAGGTACAAGAGCAAAACGATAATTCTTCATTAATAAACATAGCTTAAAAAATCATATTAATCTATCGAAAACTTAGGAAACATATCGAAACAAGCAACTATACCTCGAAATGCTTGTTGAGGAGTTTGAGGGCTTAGAAGCATGAGGTTGGTGATATTATGGCTAGGTTTTAGGTTTAGAAGTAGGATAATAATGGAAAAATAGGTGGTTTAATATGACTATTTGTGAGGTCAACACTGTCCAAGGAGTTGTAGCAACACAAGAGGGCCTTACCAATGAAGCAAGTAGTTGTTTAGTGTCAAGTAGGAAAGAGAATACAATGATACAAGGCATGGGTTGGTGTTTCATTCATTGCAACCTGGTTAAAGAATGAATCACTAACCAATTAACCATATTACTCATTAGTGAACAATTAGAACCGTTGGGTGGTAAACATAGGCTGGATAATTCATGAGGATGTGTTGCACACAAAAGGTTGTCATTCAATTAACATTGCTACAAAGATGGAGTGTTGTGCAAGCACATGCAACATCATAGAATTGGTTTCATGTCAAGAATCAATTGATCCCATCAAAAAATGGTAGTCCACACTTCCTCTTATGGAATTACTATGTGATGGTAAAGCTGCCAAGATCACACTGAACAAGCATAGACTAGAATTCAACTTGTCTTTCATTGGTTGTTGAGATAGACCATTTCCGACTTTGAGAATGCAAGAGACTTACATGTTGAAGATGAGAATGGATTATGAGTGAAGAATTTGGATCTAAAGATTGCTCAGAGATGAGAGTTAGTACATATATTTTTGCATTATGGGAACAAGCAAGCCAAGAACCAGAGCTAGAGACATAGATAGAATTAGAGCCAATAGCTAGAGCTAGGGCTAGAGTTATAGCTAGGAGCCATATTTAGAGATATGTTCTAGAGAAATAGATAGAGGATACATTGACCTAGAATGGTTTCCTCTAAGATTTTGGAGACCAAAAAGCCTCTCAATGGGGAGGTGTGATCCAAAATGGATCCAAACAGAAGAAAATGGTTATAAGAATCAATACCTAAGTGTGAATTGGCAATTAATGAGGGTAGGAAAATAATGAAATAACATGCAAGTGTTCAAAATTAAAAGAGACGAAATAGAGGAAAAAAAAAGAATTAAAAAAAAGAAAAAATACGAAAAATAAGAGAGGAAAAGAAAGAGATGAATGTGAGATGAAAGGTCAATCTCTTTGCCTTCCCATTACCCCCTAGATCTCCTATATCTCCTTGTAACTTGACTTTCAAAGGGGCAGTTGGCTAGGCACAGATAATGAAAAAGAGAAGGTGACGTGTGAATTGTTGAATGACCATAGAGCCATGAACTACATTGTAACCTAAGATTTTTGAAATGAAATATGAGAAATCATTGAATGCGTGTTTTTCCGTTTGGGTTTCCAGGGTGAGATTGTTAAAACAAAATCCGAGAAACCATTGATTGCATGTTTTCCGATTTGGACTTCCAGGCTAAAACCCCTAAGTTCACTATGATAGATTGTTATGTCTACTATGAATGTTTTATTGTCGTGTGATCTTTGTGTGATGATCTTGTTGTTCTTTGCTGTGTTTTAATGTTTTGCTATGGAAAATGTAGTTTGTTGGAGGTCAATTATGCTGAGATTCATTTTTTTTCCATTTTCTTGCTAAACGTAACAACCATAAAAATAAAATTGTCGAATTATTTATTTTCATTGAGATCTATGGTTGTAATGGTATAGTTGTTGCAATTGATTGCCCAAATTTCTATTTTTGTTCCTATATAACAAGAAGTAGTGGATTATGGAGACTATCGACACTTAGATAGGCCATTGGCATTCTTCAACAAGCCTGTACACAATCGTTGATGAGGGATTGAGGTTGTATACCTCTCGTAGATCCCATCTGTAGTAGTTTCCCATAGTTTGAGGCTACGCATAAACAAGGGTGTTCTCTACTATGTAATACATGGTAGTCTCCTCCCCTTGGATTGTTCAATTGGATGAATTCTTGTTGGAAACAAATGAATTGTTGAATTGGAAATATATTCTTTAATTCTCACATTCCATTAACATTTGGACTTTACCTTTGCTAATATCACATCTCCAACACCAATTATTGGCACTTTGTTGAGTTTGTCTTATTATTAATATGTTTGGCACTTTATTGTTTCTCTCATCCTTCATTAAAATTTGGAGCCACTGATATATACATATCTATTACCTGTATTGAGTTGGATTATACACACATAGGCCTTGATTGTGAGTGAGATCATTCCAAAGAAAGCAAGTGGGCATTAAGCAAAAGAGACAAAATACAAAACCAACCATATAAAGCAAATACATGGTCATTCCTATGTTAATTGTTGTGTTCAAAGGAAGAAAATGAATTGGTAACTACTAGGCTCGTTCAAGCATATTTATTCACATATATAGCTGGGGAAATATTGCCTTGTAACTCATGACGCCCCTGTTCTTACTCATTGCTAGAGCAATACATTATAATTGTGTTTGGTTTGAATTTAATGTCAGAGTAATTAGTTATATTGTTGTTGAAGTGTGGGGAGATTTTGCCATTGAAAAACATGATGTTTCCTTCATTCATGTTGGAGATTATTACTCTTTGTTCATAATTGGAGCAATACATATGTATATTTCTTAATTGATATATTGTATTCACATGCACATATGTAGGTGCAGGGTAACTCCGCCACATAGTATTGCTTATGTTTGATTATTAGTGGATAGTTGGTGTGGCTATCATTTAAACTCAAGAGGAGATATTCATTACCTTATTTCAATCAAGAAACCAATGAGATCGATGAACCAATCATCAATCAAACCACTACAATCATAATTGAACACACACAAAAAACCATGATGGTGTCTTAGCCTCAAGCTACTTGATAGATGTATTTTAGTTTGATATCAATGTGTAAAGGGGTTGAATTGAAGATGGAGTTCTCAATATGATAGAATAATTGCAAAGGTATTATTATTATCACATTCTTAGTTGGTGGTTGCTTGTGTGTAGGTTACACCAGAGAACAAACCATCTAACCAACCATGAGTAGTGTTGTAGAGTTGTTGCACTCATAATTGCAATGAGAATATAATCCTTATAACCATTATGAATACTGATATATTCTTTGTCCAAGACTGAGAACAAAGAATATAAAGTGAATTTTGCAAAGTATATGTGTTGGTGAAGCAAGTGGGTTATAAGTCCCTTGTTTACGGATTAGGTACCAACACTTTTGATTTTTTTTTGTAGCATTCCTTAGATAACAAGCAAAAGATAACTCCTATTTATGTTGGGATTAGGAATGGTTTGACTTAGGTGGCTAGCTAGGCCATCTTAAATATAAACTTGGGTCATGATTTTGGATGCATTTTTTAGGTCTTTTTGATGTGTTTTTGGGTGTAGTTAAACAAAACTATTGATTATACGATTTAATGTGCTAATGTTTTTTCCAACGAGCTAAAGAAGACCCAAAATCGAACACCAACCAAAAATTTATGATCTCGATAAGGCCCCCGGTTTTTGTACAACTCAGATTCATTCAACTCAACATTCTCGCTCAACCCTAATCGTGCTAGCGTAAGGTTTATTGCATTTTAGGGTTTATTATTCTTAGTTTTTTTCTCATTACTATCAAATGTAGTTTCTATTGACCAATTTTTTGGTAAAGTATACTAGAATTTCAAAGTGTTGTGAATTCTTCCCTTAATTGCAAAATTTTGAAAATTAACCCTCAATAAATTTAACTCAAAGTTTTGAACCCTACTACGATTGCACCCTTCATCAATTGTGTCCCTCTTTAGTTCATACCTTGAAATAATGAAGGAGGCCCACCACCAAAGTGCATCGATGAAATAAGGTTGATTTAGATAAGGACGATGATGTTATGAACAATTCTTGGGTGATCATGATCATGGTTTCATTGGTAAGATTCCAGTCTTACATGCTATGTTACGGTCCATATGATGCAATCCCTATTTGTTTTTCATATATACATCACATTGATATTTTTGTTTTGTATCACATCCGATCCTTTGGTTACACCATAGGTTGATATAAACATGGTCAATTTATCTTTCTTTGAATCGTTATCTCAATTTTCCTTGGCCCATTATTATGGATTTGGTGGTTGACAATATTGTTTTAATAGTTATTTCTGTAGAAATTTCGATACAAATTAATGTATTCCTGCGATTCTCCTGATCTAACAATTACCACACTTGTTAAATACAGAATCGCTTCTACTATTATTGCGGAAGAAATTTAAACCACGATCTCAACCACAATGCACAAAGTGAAATATCAATAACACATAACACAATAAGTTTTACCGGGAAAGCGTAAAGCTAAAAACCCCACT
>ML796010.1:724152-752881 GCA_009831015.1 Picea engelmannii | reverse complement strand
CATGAAAATAAACTTGGTTTGACTCATACTGTATAATCATGATCAAACCTTTTAAATTTATGTTGATAGGTTAGTGAATAAATTTGGTCAAAAAGTCTAATCTTGGCCAAATTAGTTAGGTTAGAGTAATAATTAATCCAACAGCCTAAGATGGATTAATGTGTTAGTTAATTAGGCTAGGAGTTAGGTTAATGTTGTTCATTTCAATAAAAAATTGCAAAAGGATTGTTAAAATACCTTTGATTTGAGTTAATTTGATGTTTCTTACCTTAGGGAATGATACCTTGGTGAACAAATATGAAAGGGTAAGCCTAGCGCTACCCACATCATGATTTTATCCTAAGTTCTATCATGGATATGACTTTTTTTTCGTTATGTGACTAAAGAGAACACATATTCCATCGACGACATCAAGCAACGCTTAGATAAACGTTCGATAGTGCTTTTCGAACCCCACCGACCTTTCTTCCTTTAACGGTGGGGGGGGGGGGTGGTTCGGGAAAGTGGTTTCCCCGACGTGGGCCCTACATAACGTGTCAACCTCACATCATTTCGGACCCCCCCCGCTCAATTCCACTTACCACCTACACCCCCTTCCATAATCCTTCCTAATTGCTTACCCAATATCGCCCACCTCACTCTGCCACCGTACCCCACTAACTCTTGTCACACGTCACACCCCTCATACCCATTGGCCAATCAATGCCATCCCTCGTGACCGTTATTCGTCTAGTCACCATCCCGCGCCATAACAGACACCTCTGTGCATCGTTTAACCCTGTTTCTTCACCATTTCCATACTGTTTATAGATCCAGACACTATTGACACCACGCCGAATCCAGTTTTCGAGTCAACTACCACCAAGATACACTGTCGACAAGTGCCATTAATTCGGGTAACCACAATCATCCATTTTTCACCCTCACATCTCTATTAGCCATGTCCCCCAAAGCTAAATCCAGTGAAATGTTTAAAAATATGTTTCTCCCCCTTCCCGTCAACTTGGATCGTGTTCCCCTAGCAGACGAAGACTTTATAATTATAGAGTCGAAGTGTGAATTCGACTTCTTCGAATTACACTTCTGGATAAAGGACATTTTCTTGGATCAAAGTGATGAAATCAGACTCTGGAAGTCCAATTTTCCCTTATACATGTTTCCCCAGACCTTTCATTTCCCAGAATTTTCCCTTAAGTGTCAAGCTCATTATATTCCCAGCCAAAGGGCCATCGTATCTTCGTCTGGTGAAATCTTGTTCACCATTACCCCTAAATCGATCAATCAGATGTTACAGATCCCCACAATTGATTATGCAATCCCTTTCTTTGTCGAAATCATGAATGATCTCTATCAAAAACTTTCCTTCCCCCAAAGAGCCCAAATTTTCGAAATCTTTCTGCCAGAAGATGCTCAGTTGCCTAAGAAAAACCCTCCCTATCCATCTTCCATCTTCTCTGTCAGGGAAAACCAAATTATTTCCACCCTCTGTTACCTGTTAGGATATTTTTCTGATGAATGGGTAGATGCACCTATCTTAGGTTTTCTGTCCATTTTCTTCACATAAGAGAAAGCTACCGTCTGGTTTGATTTCAATCAGTTTTTGGCTGACAACATACATGAGCATTTTTTCAAATTATCAACAGAAGGAATGGTCAGATATTCCTCAGTACTGGTGTACATGTTCCTGTTCTTTCATTCAGATATATTCTCACATGCTTTCCAAAAATTGGATTAGGAAGGAAATCCTCAATCAATGACTTCATGGACCTCACTAGTGAGGAAAAATTCCACTGAGTTTAGCTTTAAATATTTCATTGATCAGTTTTATCATCCAATGGTGTGCATGCTCAACAACAGAATAGAGCCAAGAATTAATGAAGAAGTCTAGAGAATTCTTCACCTCTCTGACTTGGCCAAGACATGAGAATGGTATATGTACCAGGTCCATACTAAAATCAAAGTATATGGATGTGAATTTCCACCATACAAACTTAAAAAATATCTCCCTGTCAGAATATTTGCATTGGAATATATCAGGCAAATGATAAACTCTGATGACATTCATTTTGTATCAGTTAAGAAGAAATAACAACTCAGAATAAAGAGACAAATTGGTTCTTTCATATGCAACAACAGAGCAACAGGAGAAGAGGCTGACAACCTCTTGAAACATATGAACTTCACTCGAAGCTTCACATGGAATTATGACCCATTTGGTGTCATATCAGAACTCAGGGTCAAACAGAAGATCACTCCTTATGCTCATGTACACAAGACTAAAGTAGAAAGTATATGAATCAGACAGATTGGCAAGAAAATACATTGCTGGAAACAAAAGAACAACCTCCCCCTGTCACTGCTTCACATACAAACACTCCTCAAGTACAAACATAAAAGAGAGCCAGGAAAGAGGTTTCACCTTCAGTCACAGAGGTGTCAGCTGAATATTTTCAAGTTTACAGGAAGAGGGCTAAAACTAGTCACACACCAAACATTCTTAAAGAAGGAGAAACACAGTCCACCATAGTCATGGAGGGACCACAATCCTCATCATTCTTAGGCAGTCAGTTCATAGTGTCCACATATTCATCCAAAAACAAACAGACACTACTCTGTTAGCCAAGTCCTCTCATGAGCCAACGGGGTCAAATATCTTTGACAAATACAAACAGATCAAGCAGAGGAATGAACTTCTGAATAGCAATACATATGCCTAGTTTTGGAAGTAGAACTCTACTTCCTAGCATAGACTACTATCAACATTTGACACAGAGAAAGGGAGAATGCAAATGTCATTCCTACAAGCACAAGTCCCTCATCCCAATACAACTGTTGACTATAAGGAAACTTCTTTTAAGTTTTATGTGAAGGAGGTCCATCCAGTGGACCAAATGGACATGCCCAGGAAAGCAGGGGAGATGATTTTCTCCACCTTGACAAACACATCATTGACTGCTTCAAAATTCCAGGCGTCTCTAAATAACATCCAATCTCAATTGAAGCTGGAAAATATATCCTCTTTGACCAAAGAAAATAAGATTAAATCTCTAGAAGAGTTAGTGCTAAATATTGGATATGATAAATCGAATGTCAAGGTAGCTGAAGAATACAAATTTTGATATAGCCTCCTTGAGAAATCAACTGAAACTTCTAGCCACTGAGGATTCACAAGCAAAGGAGATGGTTGAAAGTGAAGGCCACAAAGAGGAGATGTTGAAGTTGATCATGGAGCAGAATGCACAGATAAAAGAGATGGAGGTTGAGTTGGACAAATTGATTAAAGAGAAAGAGCAGAGTGTGCATATGGCTATTATTCCACTGGAGGCAATCCCTCTGACAGGAGTTAGTAAAACAACAACAACTACAACAATAGAGATTCCATCACCTATCCCAGTGAAAGTTCCAGATGCTTCTGAGAATCAACTATCCCTTCAAGTGGAGGAAATAAGAAAGTTGCAAGAAGAGGTAAAAATCCTCCAAGACCCGAAGTCCATGTTCTAGTCCAGCTATCATGCATAAATGCATAAATCTCAGAGACTCAGTCAACAACTAGAGCAGTTGCAGAAGGAGACTGTCATGGCCAAGACATTATCTTAGGCCAAGGACAATATCTGTATGGATATCAACAAGTCTATGGTATAAATATGGCCATCCATACAAATTATATTTGAACAACGTGAACTGGTACAAAAGCTAGAGGATTGATTAAAAAAATAAGAGAAGAGCTAGGAGAAAGACCTACAGAGGCCACTGAGCTCATCAGGTTCCTAAACTCCAAGAACAAGTAGGAGTTAGAAGCATTGGGTATTGAAGACATAACAAAGACCATCCTTGAGGTCAAGAAGGTCTTGACCAAAAAAGGATTGATGCTACAACTAGAGGAGAAGGCTCAAGTGATGGACATTGGAGTGCATAGATTTTTCAGCAAGATTGAAGTACTACACAAGAAGGGCCTCCCTGGATTGCTAGTAATAAATGAAAATCTCATCACTCTGTCAGATTACAAGTAGAAGATCAATACAATGGAAAAGGATGGTTCCAAATTTGTAGGTATACAGGGAAGCATTACTGGCAATGATTTCCTAGAAACATTATAGTTGGACTTGAGCATCCAACATGAGATAAAACACATTTTTATCACAAATCCCACTTTTTCCAAGTATACTGAGATGGACGAGATATACATAAAGTTACTCAAGGTTTCCATCCCTAGTAAAAAGAGATGGGAAGATTTGTGTTCTTTACTTGAGTAAAAGTGATGTGGAGTTTCAAGTCAACATGGAGAAAACAATCAAGTCAAAGATTATGAGTCATCAACTGCTTCCACAAAATCAACACCAAGGATCCGAATAGATCAACAACATTCCTATATTTTGTAATTTGAGATCTAGTTAGTTAGATTTTTTCTCCATAATATCTTGGTCATTTATGGCAGGATTAGATGTAAACTATTGTATAAATACTTCTTCCTTCGAAGTATTGAGGGTTGATTTTTTCACCCAAGAGCTATTGTGTAATCTTTTCAAAAGGATCAAACAATAATAAAACAAGCTATTCACAGGATTCTTGTGTCATATTGTTGGTGATGCCTCTTCTTCTTTGTTAAATGTTTTCTTATTCTCAATGATCATTTATGTATTTTAGTTTCTAATCATTAAAAGGAAGTCAATAGTACAAAATTTATCTTGCATACTCTGTCTCTGGTCTTTTAATGGTCTATATGTTTTTGATCTGATATTGAGTAAGGGAATTCTTAACTTCTCTTTTACTTGGTATACTTTCTCATCTTTTCTGTCTTATCCATCTCATTTAATCTTAATTTATCCAACAATTTTACTACCTTGCCCTGTGAACAAAACCTCATAAAAAGATGAATCTGATTCTGATATTTAATACAGACCCCATAGCCTAATGGATAACTAATGCCTTCTTTCAGACAACTATTATAAACAAACAAACAATTCAGACTGTTATAACTAGCCTAATTTCTAAAAACTCAAACAAATCTAAATCATACAGATAGATCCCTCTCTGAAACTGGCAGGGCTAGATCCCAGTTTCAAAAGTGGTTTTGATAGTTACCTCTATCAATTTCTTCTACCCTTGACAACCTATGGGAATTACATAGTGATAAGATAGTGACAACGATACTGGGGAACTGAATTTTTTTTCCAACTTTATGAATTGTCTTCCCTAGATAAGAAAACTTTATTTCTAAACAATCAAAGATCTAAATTTCAAGAGATAAATGTTCAAAGGTTGTTAAAATTTGTAAATAGTTAATTAGGTTTCTAAAATTTTAAGTTCTGGCTCCAAAAAGAATTCATACCAGATCTCACCCTGATCCAGAACCTGTAACAGTAGTAGATAATCCAGAAAAATTAATCAGAAAAAGAAGCACAATAGAAAGTCAAGGGAGTAGTAGTCCTCTTCCTAGGGCCACTTCTCTTCCCGAGAAGCTTGTCTTAATCCAAGACATCCAGTTTGATCTACCTTTTTAGCATATACTTTTCAAAACCAAATCTGATAGCTTTGTGGATGAAACAATCCTAGATCAAGCCATCCTCCAACCTATAACCCCTGAAAGACACTCTCCCAAAGTAGATCTCGATCAACAAATTCTTCACAACTTTGAGAAATTACAAGGTATAACATCATACTTTGATCAAGATTTGAATAAAGCTTACTTTCAACAACCTGTTGAAATTTCTTCCCTTTCCATCTTTGCAGCTTCTATTAACCCCCAAATCAATCATCCTACATCTCCCAACCCTACTTCTTCCACATCTTCTATCACTTCTCCAACGATTGTACAGGTTACAATTCAACCTAATACATGAGTTCCTGCTAACCAAACTCCTCCACCAATCATGGAAGCAAGATATGCTCCCCTAGTTTTGGCTTCTCCCTTACATAACATGCCCCAAGATTATCAAACCAGGATTCCTCAGTTTGATGGCACTGGAACCCTTAATGCACAACAACATGTGGACAAAATGAATGACTTCTTCGATTTACAGGAAGTAGATGAGGCAGATGTCCAAATGAGACTCTTTGCACAAAGTTTAACTCGTGAGGTTAAGAAATGGTTCAAATCCTTACCAACTGCTAGCATTGTTGATATTGTTGCGTTTCACCATTCTTTTCTCAATAGATGAGAAATAAAGAAAAACCCACTACAAATCTTATCTGAATATGAAAATATCAGAATAAACCAAGGGGAAACTGTACAATACTATTTCACTTGTTTCAATAATATCTATAATACAATTCCTTCTAATGTTAAACCTCCTCAAGGCTTGGATTTGATCAATTTCCCTGATGGATTTGATGTTGATATGTCCTACCAATTGAGAGAAAGAAACCCTGAACTCTAGAAGACATGCATAAATGTGCTGTGAGTGTTGAAGCAAACTTGTTGGCTAGGAGATCTAGGCAAAGAACATAAAGGAGAGTCAAAATAAAGGAAGAACCATCCACTTCCAACGTAGATGCCAAAACAGATTCTTTAGTTAGAACTATGGAAAGAATGATGGAGAGATTAGAAATCACCGACAGGAACCCACCTAGAGAGAATCAACCTGCCCCTCAAATCCGAAATCCCAATTTCAGGAGAAATCCTCTCTAGATCAGATAAAGAGAGCCTAGAGAACAACAAGAACAAAGAGGCCATGATCAGAATATTAGGCCACCCTTTTAGGAAAACTATGCCGATGAGGGGGAAGAAACTATTGAGGGACTAGATGACATTCACATAAATTTTATGGGAGTTAATGACAATGATTCCATCTTTCTTACTCAAGAAGAACATGACCTTTATCTCCTTTCACAGACTGAAGTAGATGAGGAAGAATCATAACAGCAAGCCTTTGAAAATGCAATAATGGAAGTTCATAAGAAATACAACTTAAGAAGTAAAAATTCTAATGACAACCCAACCAAGAAATCTTTTGAAATTAAAAAAACCTCAGATACTCTTGCCAAGAAATTTCTTGAAAAGAAAAACTCAGAGGCCCCTAAAAAAAGAACACCTGACTCTGTACCAAAGACAACTCAAACTGAGGTTTCCTCCACCAATCAGCCCAATCCTACTACATAGAAGAATGTGGCTGAGAAATCAGACCTTCACAATCCAAACAAAACTCCTAGCAAATTCAGTCTGAAAAGTGAATTGGCCAAACTGAAAATACCTATTCCTCTGTCAGAATTGATGAACAAGAATTCTTACAGATCACAAGTGATCAAATATTTGAACATAGAACCAGGAGTAGGTACAAACACAATGAACATTGTCGATGATCAACCCGAGCTATTGTTTGGGCCTGAAGCTGAGGGAAAAGCTTAAGGTGGTTATGTTCCGCCTTTTTACATCAGTTTAAATATTCATGATAAGACATTACACAATGCCATGCTAGACTCTAGTGCTTCACATAATCTTATGCCTAAGGCTGTGATGGAGAAATTAGGGCCTGACATCACCAGGCCTTACAAGGATTTATACTCCTTTGATTCAAGCAAAGTTAAATGCATAGGTCTGATCAAAGACTTGTGTATTACCTTGGAACAAATCCTATCCAAAATCATGGTAATGGATATTTTTGTTGCAAACATTCCTCCAAAGTATGGCATATTGTTATCTCAATCACGGGGAACCAAATTACAAGGTACCCTATAGATGGACATGTCCTATGACACCATCCCTTTATCTGGTCAGTAGAGAAGATTGTATATAGAGACGCTGATGAAATACATGGTCAATAGTCAAGAGAAACCACACAACTACCCTTTATACTTTGTTCATTCTGATATGGACTCTTTTATTTTATATAATGATGGTGACATGGATAGTCAAATTGCACAATTGGAAGATGATGTGTATAACCTGGAGAAAAGAAAAGCAACCCCTGAAGAAGATAAAACAGTGAAAATACAAACTGATGAACCAATAGAACCTCTCTGGAGTTTGGATTTCGATGGTGCTGTCAGTAAAGAAGGATCTAGAGCTGGGGTGTGGGTGCATAATTCAAAAGCAAGGTATTCAAAAAGCCATTCTTATAAATTAAATTTTCAGTGTGCCAACAATATAGCTGAGTATGAAGCATTAATTATTGGTCTAAAATTGTTGAAAAAGCTTGGTGCCAAAAGAATTTCAGTAAGAGGTGATTCTTAACTTATCATTAAACAGATCAAAGGTGAGTATTTTGCCAAACACCCAAGACTAAGGGCTTATAGAAATGTTGTTTTGGATTTTTTGCAATGTTTTACTCAATATGATTTGAAGTTGATTCCCAGAGGCCAAAACATACTTGCTGATGGACTGGCTACTTCAACAACCACTTGTAAAATACCGTTCATCCTAATCGCCAATACACAGTTGAGGTGAAATGCAGACCTATTGTCCCAGACAATATCATGTACTGGTAAGTGTTTGGTAATGATGAACATATTTATGATTTCCTGCAATCCAAAAATAAATTTGAATGCGCAAATATTGATGTAGATATTGATAATGAAAGTGTAAAAAAAATAGATTTAGAAGAAATAAATGAAAAATAAGAAAACTCAAATTTTTTGCAATTAAAAGATAACATTCTACCTAGAGGGTTAGTCCCATTGGAAGAATTGTTTGATTTCAATGATGTAGCTAAAAAACCAAAAAATGAATATACTGGAAAATATGTTGAGGACTGTAATATAGAGACTGATAAGGAACCAAAAATGATTAAATTGTCCAAATCTTTACCTCCTGCCCAAAAACATAAATATATTGAACTGTTCAAAGAATTTGTAGATGTTTTTGCATGGAGCTATGAAGACTTGAAATCTTATGATACTAGCATCATACAACACAAAATACCCATAAAAGAAGATCATAATCCTTTCAAACAAAAACTTAGGAGAATTAACCCCAAGTTGATGCCTCTAATTGAAAAGGAAATAAAGAAAATGTATGATGCTAAAATCATTCTCCCATTAAGATTCTCAAAATGGGTGTCCAATTTAGTTCCTACCAGAAAAAAAGAGTGGATAAATCATACTCTATATTGATTTTAGAAACCTTAATAAAGTCTCCCTTAAATACAACTATCCTTTGCCCAAAATGGATCATATTTTACAGAAGGTAGTTGGATCCAGTATAATTTCTTTGTTAGATGGCTTTTTTAGCTACAACCAAGTCTTAGTCCACCCTAATGATCAAGAGAAAACACTGTTCACTACACCTTGGGGCACTTTCATGTATGTGAAAATGCCTTTTGGTTTAATGAATGCCGGTGCCACATTTCAGAGAGCAATGGACATTGGTTTTGTGGATGAACTTGGAATATTTATTGTCATATAATTGGATGACATAACTGTTTTTTTCAAAAATAGATGAAGAACACTTACTCCACCTTTGAAAAGTTTTTGAAAAATGCAAGAAGTTCAGAATCTCACTAAATCCCAAGAAAACCTTGTTTGGTTTAGAGGAAGGTAAACTGTTAGGACACATCATACCTAAAGATGGAATCAAAATAGACCCTAGCATAATTGAATCCATTCAAAAGATAGACCATCCAAGAAACATAAAGGAATTCCAGTCTTTCATAGGAAAAATAAACTTTATGAGAAGATTTATCCCTAACTTGGTAGAACTCCTCATAAACATAACAGATATGCTTAAAAAAGATACAAAAATAAAGTGGACCATAAAATCTAAACATTCATTTGATCAGGTGAAACAGGCCTTAACACAAGCCCCTGTACTCATTAGTCCTGATTATACCAAAGATTTCCTCCTATTTTCTTTTGCCTCTGAACATACCATTGCAACAGTCCTTTCGCAGAAGAACAATGAAGGCCATGAACAACCTATAATATTCTTCAATAAATCCCTGAGAGATGCTGCATTGAATTACAACATCATGGAGAAACAAGCTTTTTCTTTGGTGAAAGAAATTAAGGATTTCAGAGTATATATTCTCCACTCACATTTTATTGCTTCTGTTCTCAATGCTGTGGTGAAAGATATTCTGACCCAAGACAACCCAGATGGCAGAAGAGGTAAATGTATTGCTATGATCATTGTTGAGATCAAACCAACCAAGCTTATCAAGGGTCAAGGATTAGCCAAATTGATGGCTGAGTCAAAATTTCATGCTTTGGATATTAATTTTCTAGCTGCAGTTGATGAACAAGAAGAGCAGGTGACTCCACAAGTTAAAGAGGTTTTCTCAAACTCTCCCTAGTATGCAGACCTTATCTATGTTTTACATCATCTATAATCTCCTCCTGGTTTGAAAAAAACTAAAGCTACATTTTTTAAACTTAAATCTTTGAAATATTGCATTTTGAATGGCAATCTGTATTGGAAAGATACTGGAGGTATTCTACTAAATTGTTTGTTGAAAGATGAAGCTGACAAAGCTGTAGAGGAGTTCCATGAAGGAGACTGTGGTGGACATTTGAATTAGAAGACCACTGCTAATAAAATTCTTAGAGTTGGTTTCTACTGGCCAACTTTGTTTGCAGATGCCCACAAGAAAGTGACCTCCTGTCACAAATTCCATATCTTTGAAGGAAAAAGGAAACTTCTACCTTTACCCTTGAAGCCAATTTCAGTTGAAGCTCCATTTCAACAATGTGGTTTAGATTTTATTGGAGAGATTCACCCACCTTCATTAGGCCAACACAAGTGGATCCTCACATCCACTGATTATTTCACCAAGTGGATTGAAGCAATACCCACCAGGAAATCCATTGATGTTGTGATCATAAAGTTTTTGGAAATTAACATTCTTTCTAGATTTGAATGCCCCAGGAAAATCATCACTGATAATGCAACAACATTCAAATCAAGAAAGATGATAGAGTTTTGAAACAAGTATCAAATCACCTTAGGACACTATACATCCTATTACCCTCAGGGAAATGGATTAGTAGAGTCTTCAAATAAGAGTTTGGTCAACATCATCAAGAAGATGATGCAGGACAACAAAAAATAATGGCACAATAAGTTGGTACATGCACTATGGGGAGACAGACTTACTACAAAGAGGTCAATTGGTATGTCACCATACCCGTTGGTCTATGGAATGGATGTTGTCTTTCCTACTTATTTAGGTGTTCATGTCATGAATTTATTACAGGAAGTACAGGTAGAACCAAATGACATCCAAAGAAGAATCAATCAAACTATACAGCTGCAACATTCCAGAGAATAGGTCTATAATCAAACACATGTGATTCAAAAGAATATCAAGAAAATATATGACAAAAGCACTAAGGCTGATGACTTCAAATTAGGTGACAAAGTACTAAAATGGGACTCAAGGAATGAAGAAAAAGGAAAACATGGAAAATTAGACAATTTATGGAAAGGCCCATTCACAATCCAGGCTTACTGAGGAAGCAATGCATTTATGATCAAGGATATGGTTGGAGCAGATATGCCAAGAGGACCTATCAATGGCAGAATGCTCAAGCACTATGTTTCTCAGGAATGAATATTTTTCTCACTCATCTCATTGTAACTACCACTTTTACTTTTATGTCAGGTGTGGGTATTTTTTTTATCAAGTGGCCGAAGCCCGAAGAGAAGGCCCTAAGCCACTGGTCAGGATCACCAGATTTACATTTATAATAAAACAAATCAGAATGTAGAAAAAGTACTGGAGAAGAATATTCAAGGAAGCAGGTAGCTTATTCTTGGCACCTCACAAGGAGAGCACCATCCCCAAGTGGAGCCAGTGTTATAACCCTATATTTCATAGTATCACTTAGTGATTATAATTTATTCCTCTAGTCAATTTTATTGTAAATGATGTTTTATTCTGCAAATGATTTACAAAAAGAAAAAGAAAAACAAAAGAAAATAAAAAATAAAGAAGAAAAGAAAAAGAAAAAGAAAGAATAAGGATTAAAATAGAAAAAATGAAAAGAGGGTATAAAAATAAAAAAGAGAAAATACAAAACTCCATGAAAATAAACTTGGTTTGACTCATACTGTATAATCATGATCAAACCTTTTAAATTTATGTTGATAGGTTAGTGAATAAATTTGGTCAAAAAGTCTAATCTTGGCCAAATTAGTTAGGTTAGAGTAATAATTAATCCAACATCCTAAGTTGGATTAATGTGTTAGTTAATTAGGCTAGGATTTAGGTTAGTGTTGTTCATTTCAATAAAGTTTTTCAAAAGGATTGTAAAATACCTTTTATTTGAGTTAATTTGATGTTTTTTACCTTAGGGAATGATACCTTGGTGAAAAAATATGAAAGGGTAAGCCTAGTGCTACCCACATCATGATTTTATCCTAAGTTCTATCGTGGATATGAATTTTTATCATTATGCGACTAAAGAGCCCACATCTTCCATCAACGACATCTAGTAGTGCTCAGATCAACGACCGACAGTGATTTTCGGACCCCCCCAACCTTTCTGTTTTTAACGGTTGGGGGGGTCCGGCAAAGCGGTTTCCCCGGCACGGGCCCCACATAACATTTCAACCTCACATCATTTCAGACCCCCCTGCTCAATTCCACTTACCACATACCCCCCCTCCAGAATACTGCCTAACCGCTTATCCAATACCACCCACCTCACTCTGCCACCGTACCCCAATAACTCATGTCACACGTCACACCCCTCATACCTGTTGGCCAATCAATTCCATCCCTCATGACCGTTACTCGTCCATTCACCATCCCGTGCCATAATGGACACCTCTGTGCATTGTTTAACCTTGTTTCTTCATCATTGCCATATTGTTTGCAGATCCAAACACTATTGACACCGCGCCAAATCCAGTTTTTGAGTCAACTACCACCAAGATATGTTTTTGATAGGTGCCATTAATCTGGGTAAATACAATCATCCATTTTTCACCCTCAGATCTCTATTAGCCATGGCCTCCAAAGCTAAATCCACTGAAACATTTGAAAATCCGTTTGCCCCCCCTCCCATCGACCTGGATCATGTTCCCCTGGAAGACAAAAAATATAGAATTACAGAGCCGAAGTATGAATTCGACTTCTTCGAATTACAGTTCTGGCTAAAGGGCATTTTCTTGGATCAAAGTGATGAAATCAGACTCTGGGAGTCCAATTTTCCCTTATACATGTTTCCCCAGACCTTTCATTTCCTAGAATTTTCCCTTAAGTGTCAAGCTCATTATCTTCCCGGCCAAAGGGCCATCATATCTTTGTTTGGTGAAACCATGTTCATCATTACCCCTGAATCGATCAATCAGATGTTACAGATCCCCAGAATTGATTATGCAATCCCTTTCTCTATCGAAATCCTGAATGATCTCTATCAGAAACTCTCCTTCCCCAAAGAGCCCAAAATTTTGAAATCTTTCTTCCTATCCATGTTCCATCTTCTCTGTCAGGGTAAACAAAATTATTTCCACCCTCTGTTACCTGTTAGTATTTTTTTTCTGATGAATGGGTAGATGAACTTATCTTAGGTTTTATGTCCATTTTCTGCACATAAGAGAAAGCTACAGTCCAGTTTGATTTCAGTCAGTTTTTGGCTGACAACATACATGAACAGTTTTTCAAATTCTCAACAGAAGGAATGTTCAAATATTCCTCAATACTGGTGTACCTGTTCCTGTTCTTTCAGTCGGATAGATTCTCATGTGCTTTCCAGAAATTGGATCAGGAAGGAAATCCTCAATCAATGACTTCATGGACCTCACTAGTGAGGAAAAATTCCACTGAGTTCAACTTTAAATATTTCATTGACCAACTTTATCATCCCGTGGTGTGCATGCTCAACAATAGAATAGAGCCAAGAATTAATGAAGAAGTCCATAAAATTCTCCACCTCTCTGACTTGGCCAAGACAATAAATTGGTATTTGTACCAGAACCATACTGAAATCATAGTATATGGATGTGAATTTCCACCATACAGACTGCCAAAATATCTCCCAGACAGAATCTTTGCATTGGAATATTGGAATATATCAGGCATATGATAAACTTTGATGACATCCATTTTGTATCAGTTAAGAAGAAACAACAACTCAGAATCAAGAGCCAAATTGGTTCTTTCATATGCAACAACAGAGCAACAGGAGAAGAGTCTAACAACCTCTTGAAACAGATGAATTTCAATCGAAGCTTCACATGGAATTATGAACCATTTGGTGTCATATCAGAACTTAGGGTCAAACATAAGATCAGTCCTTATGCTCATGTACGCAAGACTGAAGTAGAAAAGTATATGAATTAAACAGATTGGAAAGAAAATACATTGTTGGAAACAAAAGAACAACATCCCCCTATCACTGCTTCACATACCATCACTCCTCAAGTACAAACAAAAAAGAGAGCCAGGAAAGAAGTTTCACCTTCAGTCACAGAGGTGTCAGCTGAAGATTTTCAAGTTTACAAGAAAAGGTCTAAAACTAGTCACACACCAGACATGCTTAAAGAAGGAGAAACACAGTCCACCATAGTCATGGAGGGACCACATTCCTCAACATTCTTAGGAAGTCAGTTCATAGTGTCCACATATTCATCCAAAAAACAAACAGACACTACTCTGTCAGTCGAGTCCTCTCATGAGCCAACAGGGTCAAATATCTTTGACCAATAAAAATAAATCAAGCAGAGTAATGAACTCCTAAATAGCAGTACATATGCCCAATTTTGGAAAGAAGTTGTTTAAGCAGTTGGTTCAGTTGTTGATATATACGATGCAGATCCAAATCTAGATTCTGAGTTCGAGTTTCCTTCCTTCGATTCTTTGTTTCGGTTCTTTTCCACCATTCAAAGATGCACCTAGCTAGCCTCGTGTAATTAACTGCAAAAGCCATGATTGCATTATATATATGAATATCCCACACACAATAAGCTAAACAACAAATTCTAGCGTGTACTAAATTCTCTCTTGGTCAAAATCCTAATCTAAGTAGTCTGGCTTCCATAAAAGAGGGCAGTTCACACAATCCCACCAAAGAGCTACAGTTTGTTTATTGCCATTGCCTATGTGTATTATAGGCCCTCTCAACAAACACCATTATAGTCATTCACCATTATAGGGGGGGTTGGTTGGAGGGATGGGACACCATATAAAAAAACTTATTAGCCTTCCCCTTTTCATACCCAATCAACGGATTGAATTGTTGGAGAAAACGATTCTATAATAGAGCATTCGAAGTGCCTAGCTTGCTGCAACATGCTTCGTGTTCGGGGGTACTTTAGTGGTTCTACTGCCTAGCATAGACTACTGCCAGCATTTGACACATAGAAGGGGATAATGCAAACGACATTCCTACAAGCACAAGTCCCTCATCCCAAGACAACTGCTAACTGCAAGGAAACTTCTTTTGAGTTTGATGTGAAGGAGGTCCATCCAGTGGACCAAATGGACATGCACATGCAAACATGGGAGATGCTTTTCCCCACCTTGAAAAACACATCATTGATTGCTTCAAAATTAAAGGTGTCTCTAAATAACATCCAATCTCAATTGAAGCTAGAAAATATATCCTCTTTGGACAAAGACAATAAGATTAAATCTCTAAAAGAGTTTGTGCTAAAGATTGAATATGATCCATTGAATGTAAAGGCAGTTGACGAATTGTCGAAGAAGAAAAATGTTGATATAGCCTCCTTGAGAAAGCAACTGAAACTTCCATCCTCTGAGGATTCACAAGTAAAGGAGATGGATGAAAGTGAAGGCCACAAAGAGGAGATGTTGAAGCTGATCATGGAACAGAATGCACAAATAAAAGATATGGAGGCCGAGTTGGACAAATTGATTAAAGAGAAAGAGAAGAGTGTGCAGATGACTATTATTCCACTGGAGGTAGTCCCTATGACATGAGTTAGTACATCAACAACAACTGCAGCAGTAGAGATTCCATAAGCTATCCCAATGAAAGTTCCAGATGCTTCTGAGAAGCTGGTGAAGTCTATGGAAGATATGTCCCTTCAAGGGGAGGAAATCAGAAAGTTGCAAGAAGAGGTAAAAATACTCCAAGACCTAAAGTCCATGTTCCAATCTAGCTATCATGCAGAAATGCATAAATCTCAAAGACTCAGTCAACAACTACAACAACTGCAGAAGGAGACTGTCATGGCCAAGACACTATTTGAGGCCAAGGAAAATATTTGGATGAATATCAACAAGTCTATGGTAGGAATATGGCCATTCATACAAATTATTTTTGAACAACATGAACTGGTACAGAAGGCCAGAGAAGCAATTAAAAAAATAAGAGAAGAGATAGGAGAAATACCTACAGAGGCCACTGAGCTCATCAGGTTCCTAAACTCCAAGAACAAGCAAAAGTTAGAAGCATTGGAGATTGAAGATAGGAAAAAGACCATCCTTGAGGTCAAGAAGGTCTTGACCAAGAAAGGATTGATGTTGCAACTAGAGGCGAAGGCTCAAGTGATGGATATTGGAGTGCAGAGATTTTTCAACAAGAATGAAGTACTACACAAGAAGGGCATCCCTGGACTACTAGTAATAAATGACAAGCTCATCACTCTGTCAGATTACAAGCAAAATATCAATACAGTGGCAAAGGATGGTTCCAAATTTGCAGGTATACAGGGAAGCATTACTAGCAAAGATTTCCTAGAAACATTACAGTTGGACCTGAGCATCCAACATGAGATAAAACACATTTTCATCAAAAAGCCCACTTTTTCCAAGTATAATGAGATGGAAGAGATATATAGAAAGTTACTCAAGGTTGCCATCCCTAGTAAAAAGAGATGGGAATATTTGTGTTCTTTACTTGAGTAAAAGTGATGTGGAGTTTCGAGTCAGCATGGTGCAGACAGTCAAGTCAAAGATTATGAGTCATCAACTGCTTCCACAAAATCAACACCAAGGATCTGAATAGATCAACAACAGTCCTATATTTTGTAATTTGAGATCTAGTTAGTTATATTTTTTCTCCATAATATCCTAGTCATTTATGATAGGATCATATGTAAACTATTGTATAAATATTTCTTCCTTCGAAGTATTGAGGGTTGATTGTTGCACCCAGGAGCTATTGTGTAATATTTTCAAAAGGATCGACCAGTAATAAAACATGCTATTCACAGGATTCTTGTGTCAGATTGTTGGTGATGTCTCTTCTTCTTTGTCAAATTCTTGTGTCAGATTGTTGGTGATGTCTCTTCTTCTTTGTCAAATATTTTCTTATTCTCAGTGATCATTTATGTATTTTAGTTTCTAATCATTAAAAGGAAGTTAATAGAATATGATTTATCTTGCATACTCTTTCTTTGGTATTTTAATGGTCTATATGTTTTTCATCTGATATTGAGTATGGGAATTCTTAACTCCTCTTTTGCTTGGTAGACTTTCTCATCTTTTCTATCTTATCCATCTCATTTAATCTTAATAGATCCAACAATTTTACTACCTTTCCCTGTGAAGAAAACCTCATAAAAAGCTGAATCTGATTATGATCTTTAATACAGACCCCATAACCCAATGGACAACTAATGCATTCTTTCAACCAACTATTATAAACAAACAAACAATTCATACTATTATAACTAGCCTAATATCTAAAAACTCAAACAAATCTAAATCATACAGAGAGATCCCTCTCTAAAACTCACAGGGCTAGATCCCAATTTCAAAAGTGGTTTTGATAGTTACCTCTGTCAATTTCTTCTACCCTTGACAACCTCTTGGAATTACAGAGTGATAACATGTTCCACCATACAAATTATGATTGAGGTTAAGATTATCAACAATATCCAAAGAAAGACATTTTCATTCTGAGGGTGCTTCAAAAAGCTAGCTGGAAGGTCCTGAAAGGTATTACCCGAGCAGACTGAAAAGAAGAATCAATGTTGAGTTGTTGGGTACTGGGAGACTTGTGCCACCAACTTGAAAGAGTTAGTTTCACATCATGTCGGAAATGAATTCTCTGGATCATTTGGAACACGCATCTGGTCAACCATCATCTTGAACGTTGAATCCCTTGCTTTGAAATAACACTTTCAACTGTGAGAAATTGGGAAATGGAGAAGGAATGCTTGCACTTGCTTCACTTCCAGCTATACCCGTCCATCTTCTCGCCTTGTTCTCACTTCTGAATAAGGACTACCATGGCCCACCTGTACAGAGAAAAATGATTTCAATCTAAATTCAATTTCTAGCTAAAACCTGCAAGTGGAGTTATTTGGCAGGTTTCTAAGAGCTCATGCATTTTTGATGAGGTTGGGCACTGATTGTGGTGGGCATGCCCTTGGAAACCGTAACCTCCAAGCTTGGTGGAGGATGAGAAAAAACAGATGTACAGATGCATGTGCCTGGATTGCATCGTGTCCCTTCTCATGCAAATGGCAGATGGACAGTAAGGCCTTATAGAAAAAATACGTGGGCTCCGACAGAAAGAGTAAAGTCAGAAAATACTCTATATTTTATGGAGGTTGATACATTGTCGGAGCTCTGATAGAAGACCAAAGTCAAAAGATACTGCTAAACACCTTTTTCAAAATAATACTATTTCCACACTTTTGTCAGATCATACAGATGAAATGATTATGCACGTTCATTAGTTTCAATTTTCAACTTAAATGTTTATAACAAATATTTCACTTTAGAGTCATTGTGTTTCTTGTCCAATTCATAAACACTTTTTCATGTAATTTATTTATGTCAAACAACTTTCTTTTACTTGGAGTGAAAACTCCATCCATTCACAAAGGCATAACCACATCTAGTCATTCAAAATTATTCCAAAATAAGATAAATATTAACATCATTGACGTGMTTAGAGCAATAATTTGTTAGAGTGATTAATGGAACCAAACTTTAGATCTGATGTTTTGGGTTGTGGATAAATCCAAGTGTATATATGTTTCGGGTCGTATTAACTATAATTAGCAAATCCCGTCAAATTCGACAAATAAATTCGAAATTTCGGGTCGTATTAACTATAATTAGCAAATCCCGTCAAATTCGACAAATAAATTCGAAAATTCTTGGTTTGTGAAATTAATTCTTGGTTCTTTGTATTTTTCTGAAATATTGGTTCAAATTTGACGGGCTTGGTGTTCAATTGGCTTGTATTCAACTTGCTTGGGGTTCAATTAGCTTGAGGTAAATTAGTTTTATACGCAATTCCCGTTCATATGAACAAAAGATAGATAACTTAAACCATATCCAGTGAGTGACAATAGATTTTTCATTTTTAGTTCAATTACATAAAAAAAAAAACTGTTAGTGAATTATATTGTTTGATAACAAAATTTATTTTTCTTTGAATTGATAATCCTTTGGCCTTTTAACAAGAAGAAATTTCTGATATTTATTAAGCTATACATAAAGTCCATACAAATATATACATTTTAACAAATAAATCATTTTTGAAAGCTAAAAGATCCACCAATATACATGAAGGTAAGAGGAAGTTTGAAAAGCATCTTATTCTCTATGCCCACTAAATAATAGGCCTACATCATGAAAATATGAATTCTTACCATGACCTCTCATTTATAAAATAATAATAATTGTTAATTGAGTATATTTTGGATGGTTGAGATAAATAAATGTTATCTTCCCACTACTTAAAAAAAAATTATAATAATTATTTTAAATTTTAAATTTTAAATATAAAACTTTAATACTATATAAGAACCACATGAAAACTTATATTAATAAATAAATTTGAAACAAAATTCATTCAATGTAAATACACAATTTTGATTAAAAAACTATAAATATATATTTTTTTATTCAATGAAATAAAAATTATAGAAATTCATGAGATACATATACATTTTTCATTTAATTTAATTTATTTATTTATATATATTCTATTTATATTGTTCTAAGTTGTCAATCTTTATCTATTTATATCGTTCGTTTCCATTAAAATTTCATTCCTGTACACACATATAATCTCTGACAGACAGAGCGTTAGCTCTTCTTCTGGTTATAGCTCTTCCGGGAGGCGATACATGAGAAAATAGGCGATACATGAGAAAATTGCCTTATCCATCATAGGATAAAATCGTAGGAGAAAACTCTGCGGCTAGATCTTGCTCCGTCGGGAGCTGGGCTGATGGATTTGGTCACGGTAAAGTAACTTACAAGTAATAAATGGTAACCAAATCCATGTTTCCATTCCTTCCGGCAAAGTAACCTACAAGTAGTAAGTCGTCATGAAGAATTCGAAGTTTGATTTCTTTAGTTGTTTGGTATATGAACTAAAAATATTAGCAATGCATGCTTCCTTCCTAGAGCCAATTTCTTTTGTAACTAGTAAAATTTGAATATTTACAATGTTTTGATTATATTTACAATGTTTTGATTTAAATATTCATAGGTTTGTAGTATGCAATATATGATTTTTGACCAGAAAAAGGCATGTTGCAAGTGGCAACTATTTTAACCTTAGCCTCAAACTTTTGACGATAACAAAGTAATGAAACCAAAGGCCTGTGATAACAATTATTGTTCTCACAATTTTTTCTTGTGATGCTAGAGAACTACACTGTCAATATGCAACATTACCTATGATGCAAGGAATAATYGACTTACATCATAATGCAATTTTWTTTTTTTTTTTTTCTTAAATTTTACACTTTATTTAGTTCTTGTTAGTATGGATATTGGCTTGGGCTTCATAGAGTTTTAAATGTAAAATATATATATTTTTTTATGTATTGAAATATTTGTAATTCGATTCCTTTGAAAATTTCTTACTGAATGATTTCAATTGAGCTGTAGTTTACTGGCTAGTTTATGTCATTGAACCAAATTCAATTTTAAAAGGAAAGTGCTTTTAATATATAAAATTAAGAATCCTTGAAATCACATATTCCAAGAATACAAAAAATACAATACATAAATAAAAATAAATCTAATACATATTTTAGAATGCATATTTATATACATTTTTTTCTATAACATCTATTGAAAAAAAAAAAAAAAACTTTTATTTCCAAAACAATATTGCAAATTTCCTACAAAATGCTTTTTCAAATACATATTTTAAAATGCAGGTTCATGTACATTTTTTTCTATAACATGTATTCAAATTTTAAAAAATACTTTTATTTCCAAAGATAGTATTGCAGATTTCCTACAAAATGCTTTTACAAGAAACGCGCAATACACATAACTTACATTTTACAATCTATTTATTTGAGGCTCAACTTGTATATACACAAAACTTTTTTGAACAATAGTAATCTATATATTATAATAAGAAATAGTAATCTCTATATATTATATTATAATAAAAAATAATAATCTCTCTATATATTATAATAAAAATAGTAATCTCTATATATTATAATTTTTTTTTTTTAAATTAGCTTTTTTACTAGTGGAAGTCCAGTAAGGGGAAATGCACACAGGGGCCATTTTCTTATTAGTTTCAACCGATCCCTCTGTCACCCAGTCTTTCAATTCATACTGTAACTTTGCGCTCACTGCCAAAAGACTCCGGACTGATGCCAGGGAAGAGTTTTTCCATGAAAAAGGGGCTCCTGGCTGCCAGAATGCACCGGCGACCGGCCACGCCCTGATCCTATAAAATTATATAAGGTGTAAGACAAGAGATTTATATTCACCGTTGGATTCACTCGAACCAAGTAGGCCACAAATTACCTCTCTCGGGTATTGAAGGGTTTGTTCTGCTGACATTGCGGACTTCCCTCGGTTCTGTCGGTGCGTACTTCCTTCTGTTGTTTCTCTCGCGAAGGCTATACAGACAGAAATGCTAGCTAGATGGAGGGAGGGGATAGTGGATGAAATTATCTATGACACTTCTATTATAAATGCAAGGGCGCATGCACCTAAAGCGACAATAGTTGTTTTAGTAGACCCGTGGAGGTGGATTATAGATGCTCAAGCCCAAGTGGAGACGTGTCTCCAAGTGGAGTTTTTCTCTGAGCATCTTCGGAGATTATAGATGCTCAAGCCCAAGTGGAGAGGTGTCTCCATGCTTAATTGATGTTTATGGAATCCCTGGCTTTGGGAAAACGTCTCTCCTCAAAATGGTCTACGACAAATATTATAAGGCCTGTAATGTCTTCCAGGAGGTGATTTGGGTTGGAATTCATGAGGATTATCAAGTTTTTGATTTGCAGAGTGCCATTGCAGATCAATTACAGATAGGCCTTCCACACAATTTTGATGAGATGGAGTTGTTTGCATATCTCAAGGAAAATAAATTCCTTCTGGTATTGGATGACTTGTGGAGTCCGCTAGATCTGCAAGAACTAGGCGTGGAAGTTGGGGATCATAAACACAGTAAAGTCTAATTAACCAGGGTAAAGCCCAAAAGCTCTGTCTATGAATAAATGAAAATGAATATTATTTCCCAATAATTGTTTTTTACTGTCGATATGAATAAATGAAAATGAATATCATTTCCCAGTAATTTTTTTTTACTGCAAATTAGAAATTTCATTTACATCATAGTACAATTTGTAAATTTGTAAGCCTCTTTATCATTGAAAACATGATAGGGGTACATACCTGCATTATAGCATTATAACAATATTTATAGTTACACTTGCAGAGTGTTTTGCAAGATTGGGGAGATCACTTTGTTCCTCTGAGTAATTTGATAAAAATGTTGTTCAGCCATCATAAAAATATTGAAATATTGTTCAACTCTCTTTGTGGAGAAAGTAGTTGCAGATTTGTGTAGGCAGTGTGGTGGAGACGGTGGCCACAAATTGTAAAGGAAGTATATGAAATATTGTTCAGCACTTTTAGTGGAGAAAGTAGTTGCAGAGTTGTGTAGGCGGTGTGGTGGAAACGGTGGCCACAAATTGTAAAGGAAGTGAAGTGGAGGCGGTAGCTGAAAGTGAAGGAAGTGGAGGTGAAAGTGAAGGAAGTGGAGGTAGTCCGTGGCTGCAAGTTTTGAAGAAGCAACACGAAGCAGGTTGCTCATTTGTGATTATTTGTCAGAACAATTTAAAGCAATTTAAAGAGCAATTTAAAGCCCGGACATATACTTATACAAATTTGACATATACTTACACAAATATTTGACATATACTTACACAAATTTAAAGCGGAAAAACTTAAACCTTATACTTAGGTAACATGGAAAAATGCAAATGCATCTCGGGAATATGTATCTCCAAAAAGAAAACTTAGACAAACTTAGACTCATGTTGTATAACATGAAAAAATAAGTTTGAGTGAATAAAGATTTAGAAGATCAACATTGCTAAGCAATCGATCGCGAGTCCTGACCTTTGACAAGGACTAATAAGTTTGAGTGAATAAAAATTTAGAAGACCAACATTGCCAAGCCTTCTATTATCAATGGAACAACGAGGAAATAACAAATCTAGGAGCACCACCACATGCCAACTATACGACTATAATAATCTACTACAACACGTCAACAAGTGTTAATTTGGTTAGTATTCTGGTACACGTATTCCTGAGTTGTGCCAACGTTTTTGCAAACATTCTGGTAATGCCATTCTAGGAAAACATTTTTGGTGCAAGAGCTCAGTGTACACTTCATATATGTAGGTTAATTGTACACTTCATCTATGTTTGGTGATGTGGATGCTTTCACGTGAAAACGAATCTTACAACTTTTCTTTCGCAACAGTCCATACCTTAGAGTGGTAGAAACATATTAGGTTGAGATTTCATATTAATGTGAAATATAGATTAAGTTGATTTATTATTGAGAGATTTTTTCATAAATTTCATCCGTCTTTATATTGGAATCAAGCTTCATTACTATAAATTCCAAGTACCTAGCTTCATTGTACTTGAAGGTACCTTCCATTCATATAGATTTCATGAGCTTAAAAATCATATTACTTTTCATATCTAAGAATAAAACATCAATGCCAAGTTTTGGGATTTCTTTATCTCCATTCGCACCATCTGGAAATAATCTTGTGGGTTTAATTCTAACGATCTTCAATGACAAACAAATATACCCAAACAAAAATATAAAATGGTGAACAAAAGATTCTAATAAGCATAACTCTATCTGGCACTGGCACTAATGTTGTTGGATTTCATTTCACATATCAAACCCATCAAATACTAAGGATAAATGACGAGCATCCAGCTTGCTATGCAACATTGAATGTTGTGGTAGGTGAATTATAGACTATCGAATCTAAAAGCAATTTAGATCTGACGGTTTATAATCTACCCGTCGCAACATTTAATGATGCCTAGCAGGTTGGATATTGGTCGCTAAATTAATCCATGTTGCTTGGTCAGACTAAATTCACTCCAAAAATATCCTTTCCCTTTCTCATTTGTGAGTATGAAGAACCAACAAAATATCGAACTACTAACAATATCAATGATTCCATGAAACAATTCTTCTTTCAATCAGGTTTTCTTCCTCATTGAGAACATGATTAAGAATTGGTTCGATAATGAAGATGAAAAAAAAGAGAAAAATGGTGATGGAACAAGCATAGTTTAGAGATCAATTTCACGAGGAGGCAGAAGTTTGAAATGGCAATAGACATAGCAAAAAGAAAAAGTTCTATGCATTTAATAGATCTAATAGAATTCCTCAATTGGCAGGGACTTGTTTCCCTTTGCAGCTCATCTTGTTTGAAACCATAACTTCTAACTCTATAATTGAAACCCAAGTCTGAGTTTATGCTTGATTGGTAGTTCACTTTTCGTATGCTAAGTTAGCTATACAATCAAAGAAATGATAGATGCTATCTTAAAACTGTAGAATGTATTCATTCATTTGGTTTAGTAACCCTTGATTATAGATAGGGTTTCCCAAGTTCTCATGACCTCATATAACTTATTTTAGGATACATAAACTAAATATATTATTATTACCAACCACAAAATCTTACAACTATTAACTTGTCCCCAACGTAGGTAGGGATGTCTCCATGTCTCACAGTTCGGAGTAGAAGTTGTTGGAAAAAAAAACCATCCTTTCTTCGATTATAGACATATCTGGATGTAAAAGAAGAGTTCGCTGCAATTGTTAGTTAGTAACAATGAAATATATAAGAAAAATAAAACAACACCAATACCATTGAAATATATTGTGGTTATGTACTTTTAGTGCACTTTTTGACTCCTAAATCAGATCTGAAATGAAGTAAAATCAGCACTAAAAAAATGACTAATTGTAGGAGAAAATTCCCTAGATGTTACTAGCAAGTCTCTTCTCCATTTGGGCCAGTGAGTGCCAATCTCAGGGGGGTGTCCCTAATTTCCTTCAGGCTGTTATAAACCTTGAAAATATGCAAATATAATTAGAAAACATCATCAATAAAACGTTCCTTTCGCTAGTGGTTAAGCTACCAAAGGGATAAGTAACACAATTTGACATTTTCTTGGACATAAAACCTTGCGACGCTAGTTTTTTAATGAATGGAAAGAAAGAGAAAGAGGTGAAATTACAAGGTTGAAACACCACAATAATAGGCTAGAACTTTTAACAATGCATAAAAAATCAATCACAACACCAACAAGATCTGACAACTTGATACCACCACACCAAAACTTTATTCTTACTCTTTCCAAAGGGTTGATTGCACCACTAAACACAAGTACAAAAATCGGTAGAGTATTGTTCCTTGTACATAGACTAGAAGCTAGATAGAAGAAATAATAATGGAAGAGAAAGAGAGACTGTTGTTGTTGAAGAAAGTCGACCATGAAAAATGAGGAGAAAACCTCATTATATAGACTATGAGGCGTGCAAGTGTGATAATAAAAGGAGGGCACATCATCTAAGAATAAGAGGGTGCATGAAAGTATAAAGTGAGGACATGTAAGAGTTAAGTGACACACATGTTAGGTGGAGTGAATGAGGAGGATCACATAAGAGAATGAAGGATGCACATGAGGGAGTTATAAATGGAGAAGCGTGTGAGATATAAGAGTGTGCATGGGAGAAATACACACAAGCACGCATGTGAGAGGAAAAGTGTGTAATGAAAGGGAGAAAAAGCTAGAAAATAGGGATACAGGCTAGGGGAATAAGGAGTTTAAGTGGAGGATAGATGGAGTGCGAGATTAGCACATGGGAAACAAATGCATGGAATTAGGGAGAGGGGATAAAGTAAAAGAGCATGAGATTAAAGAGTATAAGATAATGGGACATGTGGGAGTGGGAGACATGTATGGGAAGAATAAGTAACGTGCATGGCTTGGGAAGAGAGAAATGGATAAAGAAATCCGCATGGAAGAGTATAGTGGTGAGTGGAGAGGGAGTGAAGTAGGATAGAGGAGGAGTTGTGAAACATTCCTTCGCCATGTAGATCATCAAGTAAGAGAAAGCAAGGATACAATTTTTGTTTCTTTGTTTTTTCTTTTTCTTTTTAAAGAAGTTTAATATTAACAAAAGTAATAGACTCATGAATAAGATGGATTACGTCGGATTGCGTTGAGCAACTAGTTACTTGTTATGAAGAAACTCATGAATGCCAAGTATAATCAATCACTAACAATATCTATGAACATCATCCATCACTTCTCCTACGAAAAACAAATGTGCAATCGTCAACCATTCTTGCGAAACTACAAGGGTTGATAATCGATTGGGTCTACAAAAACACACAAAGAGAATGGTGCTATCTGCTACGATCTTATTAAGGTGGCTATATAAACTTAAAATTGTTCTATAAAAATATGATAGTGCACTCAAGAATTTCATTGCTAGGAATAACTAATCATCCCTTTTATGTATACAAGGGAGAGTGAACTACCTTCAACAAGAATATCATAGTAAGATCCAACACAAAGTGTGGCCATCAATGTTAATTGTAGGTAACTTTAATAATTTATGCACTTATAGTTTTATTCCAACCAAGTAATTATTAAGGTACCATATCGTTAATTAATTGTTCCACTTGTCTCTGATTAGGATTAAGCATTTCAAATAGAATTATAAAATTCTATTAATTACTACAATTAACAAGGATTAAAATGGGACTTTTATCACACTTCACCTTGAAAAATTTACTTGTAAGGAGGAACGCACATGAAAAATATGAAGTAAGGATACCAATTAAATCACAACGAATTATATACATACAAGGAAATTAACCCACGAGTTGACTAACTCGAATGGTGCCTGACTACGAATTTACTCTAGTGAAGCCTTATTAACATTATTTGGTTCTGGAAGAAAATGTGTTAGTTATGTTCTCGTAGGAATTATTCTCTCTTAAAATGCTCATAAGAATCCTAACTAAACTTGTTGAACCTTGATAGGCTAAGATATTCTGTAAGGTTATGACATAACTATCCAGCGTGGAGGATCGAAAGATAGACTACTTACAACTTTCCAGGCTGACAATAATCCATTGAGTTCCTAAAAGAAATGAGAATGTTTACGTAAGGATGATGATTTAGTTCGTTTGTAAATTGTATTAAAAACCTTGATCTATATCAACAACAATTTCTTACAGCTGCATTAAGGGTAGGTCAACATTGTACTGAGGGACGAATGATGCATTTAGAATTACCCACATCAATCGTCAGCCTTCGATTGGTGTGCAAGCAACATTTAGATCCAACTGAGCTAACTCAAAAGTTTTGCAATCCAACACATGTCTACAGGGTTTACACCTGACAACTGTCTAGAAAAGAATTATGCGAATCTTAAACATCTAATGGGGGCTTGGAATAAGGGATTTAAATAGATCCACTACAAGAAAAAAATCATCATACTATCACACCAGGAGGAGATGTATTTTAATATGTATGTTCAGAATTTATGATTGTGCTAACGGAGAATAAAGACCTTATGCCAACAATGAGATACCTATGGATTTTATTATAGATAATCATTGTTACAGGTGAGATTAATAATGCTATTTTCGAAGGAATAAATGTAGAATCACTAAAATATTTCAAAGACAAAATGCAACCCACACACATCACTCTTGTAAAATGAATTATAAAATTACTTCACGATCGAGATCCAAACACTGATAAGGGATTGGGACGTTGAGTTGACTAGAAGAACGAAAGTTGACCTGTGGCCAATTGACATAGAGTTACATTGACAGTGAACATGTTGCTTCAAGTTCCAGTGTAACTATTGGTGGTTACGAGGACAGGATCGTCAAGGAAATTGTGAGGAAGTAGAATATGTAAAGAATGGAAGTAATATGGGTGAGTAAGTAGGAGAGATTATAATTCCAAGCACTATCATCCTTGGCCAATCCTTTCGGGAACCTAAGAATATTTTATGAGAGGAAGTGACATCAGAACAAGAATATGCTTATTGATCACCACTAGGTTAATATTCGATAAGAGGTAGTTTTTCTCCTTGTTAGAAGAACGACTAGATTCCTATCAAGGAAAAGCATAACCTTCCGTCATTTGATACGAGATTATTTAATTTAAATGGAAATATGAACTTAGTTTCCGACAATGTATTCTAACCAGTCGACTTAAGGTGGCTCCAAAACTCAGGGTAGACCCTAAGAGTGCAAATGAAGAAATTAATTCCCTTTCAGGTTACATTTTATCAACAAAACGATGAAGAAATCCAAAACTCCATGCAAATGATTTTATCAATATACAATTATATAAACATCAATTCATTCATAGAAGCAAATGAATCTACAGTCCATCCAATTCGCATTTATAATACATTATTTTCCAAAATAAATATGATTTTACACATCTATTACTTGCATAGATTATTACATCTTTTTTTCTGTGATGTGTGGATCAAATCAATATTTTTTTTTTGTCTCGATATATATATATATATATATATATATATATATATATATATATATATATATAAAGGA
>ML796010.1:702380-724124 GCA_009831015.1 Picea engelmannii | reverse complement strand
AAGAATTCAACTCATTTTAAGATACAATATTAAAGTAATTTCAACAATTAATTCAATACAAATTTGTTATAGAAAATTCATAGAGAAAATTTAACAACCAACAACAACAAAATGTAAGTACCGTAATAGGATGATTTGTAGTATGAGAGGCAGATCTTCAACTCATAAACGAATCACACAATGCTCATTTCCTTCGCTTGAAAATCCAAGGACTTCACGGTACCTCCCAACCAATGATAGGGGTACTCTTCTTCCCCCTTATCCCCCCGAGCCGCAAAAGGGCCACACATAAGAAACCAACAGACATTAGATCCAAGGCTTGCATCACAAGGTAGAGATTCCATTCTTTCTACAAGATTGGTATCCTAGCTCTCACAAGTAAAACTCAGTCAAAACAATTTTGGCAGCATAACCTTACCAAGAATAAGTCAGATCCATTTTCCTTCTACACTATTTGTTTTATAGAAATTTCCTCACTGACACATGTCCTCATGCACAAATGATTAACTTTTTAGAATAAATTAATTATGATTATTCACCCACACACTTGTCACACTCTCCCCATGTTTGCACAAGTAATTACCATTTTTATTTTATTTAAAAAACCAATTTCCCCCACATTCCCCAATGTGTTTCTATTTTCGCTCTTAGTTGTCCCTTTGTTCCTCAAATTCTCATTTAATGAGTTTCTCAAACTAGATATTAGTTAGAGTTGGATTAAGAGTCTTCTTCTAGTTAGACTGAGTGGTAGCTTGACTCTAGATACTATTTTATGTGTACACCTATTCTCTCATATTTTATTTCTTTCTATTTTAAAAATCATTTTTATTATTTTCATGCACACATGTTCATTTTATCCAACCTTTAAATTTTATTTCCTTTTTTCCTAGAGTTTCATTATTCTCCAATCTTTTAACTTATGTCATAATTCATTTAGTCCTTTAATTAAATTTAGACTTATACTTAGTCTTAGACTTAGGCTTAGAATTTTGTTGGGATTTATAATTAATAATTTATGGTTTTGATTAATTATTTTATTCCAACAAGGTCTAATCATTTCAATGTTTTCTAGGCCACTTAGATTTATTGACTCAAGTTTTTAATTACACGACCTGCCCTTCAAGACACACCTCTGTGCTCCAAGGGTGCCACTCACCTTTGACTAGTTTTGGAAGTTTGTCCAACCCTTGGATTCAACACTCCATTCGATCGAACTCATGAGAGACTAAGGGCTTCTAAGGAATGAAGAAACTGCCTTATTGCGCTCCCTTTAGAATATTCATGATAAATTGTCTCAGTCCTCCCTCACGACATCGTGGACCTCTCGAACTAGGTAATCGTTAACCTACCATTCGACCACGTGTTAGAAAAACATGATCGTGTAAAAATAAAATAAGACAAATGTGGAAATAAAACACAAAAGATACACAATACAATAGAGACATAGATATATGTGGTTCACCTAGTGTGGGCTAAGCCCACCAGAGAAATTTCCAGATCCTTCATTTATTATTATCCAGCAAATGAAGGGATAAAACCTACATCACACCCGCTGTAACTTCCTCTTCTTTCTCTCACGGTCTCTTCTCTCAGAATACAATATTTGCAATAATATACAACCACAATACAATTCGCTCATAAAAGAGGGTTTCCTTCTAGGGAAAAAAACCCTAACATAACTTCTATCGTCAGATCTACGACCTTATAATGAATGGTCTAGATTTAATATGAAATTACAATATACATTTACAAGGAAAATTTTCCTTCGGGGGCCTGCTTGCCCCCAGACCCCGCAGGGAGCGCAAGCCCCCCCTGCAACCCCCCCGCATGTTGGGGTGTACAGTCTTCATGGGGTATCAACATAGTTGAAAACAAATACCTATGAATAAGGAAGATAACCAATTTCCACAAACCAACACCACGGTGAGAATGCTAGTAGGTTGTGACAGGGACGCTGCCACATGTCTCCCTCAATGTCTAGTTTCTGTGCATGGCCCCTCTACTCCTTAAGTGAGTCGGATTAGCAAGCATCATCAAGCTTGCATCCACTGAAAAAAACACTGTAATTATACTGCAATCAATCATATGTCACACGAGCGTAAAATGAAATACTCAATCAAAATAAAATCCACTCCTTGACTCAATCCGAAGTCCAAGGAAGGCCATTGATGCCATCAACATCCATAACCTTTCATGTGTCCTACACACTCAGGAAAAATTGTCAATAACATCTTCCAATACATATACATCAAAATAGTTATAAGTCACAATACATCATCATCATCATATATAACCCATAATCCAAACAAAATCATAATATACCATAACCGGATCACTTGCACGCAAGTGTCCTCAAAGAAAATCTCAATAAAAGTGTGCTCAGTAGAGAGGGATGTTACAAGTTGAGCTTCCAGTTTATCTCAGTCGTGGCAACTTGGAATCATATCCAATAAATCATCCATCTTTCTTTTCTCATAAAACATGCCACATATCCTCAAGAAGTGTGCCCCACATGCTCATGCAATGATGGCATCGCATGTCACACATTGAAGTTGACAAATGTTAGAATATGGACTTGCCACTTGTCACCCTGCATGGAGAACACACTTGCTAAATGTAACCTTGCTAAAAATAGACATGCCAAAAATAGTAGTCACCCTAAAAAATAGGAAAACCCAAATATGTCTGAGACCACTAGGAGACCACTGCCAAATATAGTATGTCTAAAAATAGATGCTTCTAAAAATAAAATCTTGTAGCATGTCAATGAAAATATACCCATCGGATTTGATTTTTAGTGATGAATTTGAATGCGTGATCATAATCATCATTCAAGGATTGGAATTCCACCCGCTAAAAATAATAAATTGCTCGCCTGTCATCCAAAAAAGGCTCATTGGAATCATGAGCTCACAAGGACTCAAAATATGTGGTCAATACTTCCATGTGGACCTCCGATCTCTGTCTCCTAAAAAATAGGGAATATACTAAAATTAAACATCTCTCTCTATCTGTGAAGACCCATGGAAACTTATTTCTCTAAAACAAAGAACACTAATGAACCAATCTTGTACCTATACTCATATCAAAACCATCCTTAGCACATACCAAGTCATCTCTGGAAAAAATATCTGAATCCCAACCAAATAAGTCATGCTGGCTCTTGACCCTTAGAATTTTCAAGGGAGAAAATCCAGTGGTTAACAATGGAAACTCAAGGGGATGGGATCCCCCTACAGGATGTTGAGAACCTATGAATCTTTGTGTCTGAAAAATGTAAATAATGCTCTGTGAGAAATATGAAGAAACATACCAATAGACCCATGTACCTGTCAATATGACTTGTAACCCAAAATTCCTATCTAGTGGGCAATGGAGTAAAAAATATATGGTCCTCATACTGACAAACTGAAAAAAGGATCTCATCCAAATATGCTACCTGCTACCACCAACCATGTACACTCTCCCCGCGGAAAATGTGATGAATTCGACACATGGGAGAAAGTCACTTGATCAAATGTCAATAATGTAAACACCTGCCAAGTGTAAAGGAACCCACCAATAATGCCAATGGGCCCTCAGGTATGAACATAACCTATCACTGTCAAATATGTACTGAATTTGAACACTGACAAGGATCATTCGATCAAGGCCCAATGATGATTATCCTTGTTAAATGTGAAATGACCATCAATGAGGCAAACAACCATCAAGGTGCTCTACTTCTGGATCATCCCCAGATAATGTGTCAGATTCGATGAAGGGTGACTTTTTGAAAGGAAAATTAATGATGGATATTATTCCCTCAACACAAAGTGATAACTCAAGAAGATATAGGATATATGGTACCATGTCCCTACTACTGGATGAGGGGTATGACTGACTCAAAACATATGACTCAATGGAAATCAAAGAAGAGAAAAAACAAAAGATGACTCAAAACTCTCCTATGTCTCTTTGACTCTACCCTTCCTAATAGACTCAATGTTTTGGAATATGAACAAAAAATATCTCATCCAAACTCACTCTATAAATATGACAACAGAAAGACTTGACAACATATGATATGACATTCAAAGTTTTGACCCAAAGCTTCAAAGAGTGGACAAAAATTATTAGGAAATTATGATCGTCCTCATGGGAGGCACTAGGGACATCACAAGACACTATCACATGCTAATGAAATGTGGAAAAAATTAGCGACTCTTACCTTAGGATTAAAGCGGATGAATTTGAAAGGAAAAAATATGCAAAATAGAATGGTTAAATTGATGTCCCAAAAAAAAAAAATAACGATATTGAAATCCGAAAATGACATTGCGGAAGTAAGGAAACATTTACCCCTAATAAAAAAAATTAAAAAATAAATACTACCCCCAAACCCCAAAAATTCCCCTTAAAGATACCATGATCAATCAACATGCTTGAATGACCAATGTAACCATGCAACTAGGTGATGAGTTAAATTGGAAATATCAACACAGTCAATCCTCCAACACATCCAATCATGAAATATCATAATTCAAAAAGATGCCTTGATGTACTTGCTATTGAAGGAATATATGAAGGCTATTGGTTGGAATTTGGAACATGGTACTTCAACAATAATGAGCATGAAAGAATGCAAGATGAAACTCTTAGAATCTACCTGCTGAAATACCTCCATCATTCTCAACTCAACTGAATCATGATGAACCGTGATATCTAAGAATTGATTAGTCAAAGGATCCTCTTGAAGAACAAAATCTCAACGTGGGATCACAATCAAGTTGTAAGGAAGATCATCTTCTGTTTGAACCAAAAGTTGTTTCTCCTACTGCAATGGTATATGATCAAACTATTCATGAACCATTGTTGGGATGTGCATGGATGAAGTGTCTTGTTGATCCAATTCTTCATAGATGATTTGTTGCTCTTTCTCTTGAATTTTATCATCATCACTATGTTGATACCTCAACACACCCTTTGAAATATCAAACATTTCAATGGGTACCACTTTCTTTTTGATATCCTTTGTTTTTAGTTTAGCTTTCTTTCTTTTGTTTCATGCATCGCCTCTGGTTTTTATCAGCTAGTTGTGCTTCAAGCTTGAAAAGGGATTATCCAAAATAGAAGAGAACATATGATTTCTTAAGTTAAATGGAAAGGGGTCGAGACTTAAGAAATTGTGTAGAAGAATGCGAAAAACCCATAAAAATATTGTTCTTTCCGATCTCGATGGACAGTTTCGCTGATTGTCGATAACTCATCGGGTGTCGGTAAGACCTTTGTGAAAATTTGGAAATGGATGAAATATTTCACTGATCGTCGATGACAATTAGTCATTGGTGTCGACCAATGTCCCTTGCAGAGAATAAAATAATCCTAAACCTCGCTGATGCTGATCAAGCCTAAAAAACATAAACAATTCCCAGTCATCCGATATGAGCACTTGATTAATCTTGATCATCGGTGGTTAAGGCAAGATTCGATTGATTTCGACGAGTCAATGATCCATGTCATGTGGTAGACATGAGTTTCATACTTCCACATCACCTATCATGTGGAATTCCGTACTATCCACGTCACCTGCCACGCCACATAACACATCTCACCCCTTGCCACGTCAGATATGTACATTTCTATTAGTTTTTCATTAGACATCGAGAGGTTTTGTGTGTAGATGTAATACACAAGAAATTTTCATTTTTTCGATGCCAATGAGCACATTGGTCATCGAAAAATTCAGATTACGCATTGCAAATGGTAAGAAACATGTCCCTCTGCTGATTTTTGATACTCTATCGACATCGATCATTCTCGTTTCAAAAAGTACCTATGCACATGCACTTGTTTCCATTGATGGTCGATCTCCACAAATTTCACTTTAGATCTAGGTTGTTCAACTTGCGATTACTTTAATATCGTTCGTTGAAAGTTTTAAAGGTAATATTGGCCGTTCATAGTTTTCACGCCTATGAGTTATCCCTGCACATGGCTATGTTACCACACCCTGACCAGTCAGACCTCACCACATCAACCTCCATACTTCCATATAACATTTTAGTGAACATGTCATATGCCACATCATAGTATGGGCCCAAGTGTCTGGCACGTCACCATTTGGAAAATAAAGCATGTGCCAATGAAAAGGGTGGCTATTATATACAATTCTGTCGGGATAAATGATGAACGTTGGAAGAAAATCTAGTTCGAAAGGGTCGATCGTCTCAAATCTTCGATCCCTGATTAAGAAAGACATTGTGCACCAAAACAACCATCTTTCAAATTCGTCAATGAACTAAGAAACATGCATTTGATCCATCATACAACGAAAAATAGCTAATTTCAAGCATGGCATGCAGGTGAGCGCATTCAAAATTGAATATCTGCACAATCTTGTTGTACCTTGGTGTTTAATGGTTAGATTTGACTAATAGGAAACTAAAATATATGTGCATGAATGATTTCATTTTGATATTCTTGTTATCGATTTTGTAAAGAGAGCCTGCACAACAGAAAACATCTCGAGTTCAAGAGTTGTGTGTGTTATGACTGTATTTATGCTAACTCAAGGTGTCTTATGTTTCAGAAATGGTAAGTCTTAATGTTAATCTCTCTGATTGTTACTAGGTACACATTTAAGGTGAATAATTGTTGTGATTCTTAGGTAGTGCAAATGAATTATGGTCTGATTGATGTTCATTTGTTTTGTAGAAAATTTCACGACAAATAATTGCCACTCGATAGTCTCCAAAAATGTCCAAGGGGAAAGGTGCTCAGCTAGGCAAAGCATTGAACTCGACGCCCACTTAAGGAATGAAACATACACCCAAAGTAGAGCCTATAATATGAGTTCCATTGAAGAAGGTCTTCAACCAACCACCATTATACAAGGATACAAATCCAAGCACCAAGTCTAAGGTACTACTTCCCTATTGAATGAATTATTTAATAAATTCAAGCATTTATACTTTTCGGAGTTCACACCACACAATAACCCAGAGATTAGAGCCATAGACGACCAAGTTTTCCTGAACATCGACTTTTCTCTGTTACAAATGGTGGCCACTAGGTCACCTGTTTTACCTTGTGTAGAATCTTTGGAGTGGATCATCAGCCACAAAGATGTAGTAAAATGATTAATTAACAATGAACAAGGGAAATGTGTGGGAATTTTCTTACCAACAAATATTAATAAATATTACAAGCTTCAGGAGCCAAAATTCAGATTAAACAATGAATTTGTGATAGACTTTGATGTAAATCATGATGTGAGCAAGTTGGTGGCATCCTGGTGGAAAGAGGACATGAATTTCATCAATCAGGATTTATGATGTTATGGAGTGACAAATTTGAGGGAACCCTATATATATATATATATATCTGATGGTCCTTCTTTGTAGACTATATGGTGAAAAGGATCATTCTAGGTTCACTAAGGCCTGGATACCTTTAGCTTACACTGTGGCAATGTCAGGAGGTATTTTCAGCTAAGGTGCCATTGTAGCAAAACAACTCAACGCCATAGTATATCAAACTCAAAATCCTAAACCATGTGAGGTACCCTCATTCTACATGGCCTCTTACCTTTTGGATGTCGTCTATTCAAGAAATGTGTTTTCAGAAATGAATTTGAGCTAACATGTGTCCAAATTGTTTGTGCACGTATACTTTAGTATATTATGGGAAAATAGATACAAGAAGTCATATTCCATGATCTGTGATTTATTCTTGGCCAAAATATATTTCATTATTTTCCTCCAAGAATGTCCAAGGCTTTCCAAACAAGCCAAGAAGATCATCTCCCTTATCAACAATTAATATTTGTAAGAGAAGCGCACCTAGTTTAGAATTTTTGAAGCCATCAGGGCCCTGTTATCCCCATTTTGTGGGATAACTAAGGAGATGATGTCTCGAGGCCCTCAAGTTGCATATATGGAGTGCCGAGAGACCACATGACTAGCGATGTCCACTTGCACATAAGGAAGCCCACTCTATCACCACATTTTGATCCATTGTCAGTGCATCCACCACACCAACTAGCTTCTGGAAGGAAGATGGGTCTTGCTCCATGCGATACAAATTAGGTATTGTGGCAGGTAATCACCCTAATTTTTAAGGAATTTAAACATGTTGTATTTGAGCTACTTTTGATTATAGAATGCCTACTTGGAAATTATGCTTTTGACCCTGTTTCACCTTGGTGAGTGTTATAGATTTCCTAGTAAGTAGCTAACCTTGGGGAAGGTTTGCAACCAGGGGTCCCTTGAGGGGTTATCTTACCATTCCGGATCATACTTACCACCTTCTGCTCATTACACTCCCATCATATTGTCTTCTTCTAGGCCCTTTAACTTTACTAACCCAAGAAGGGCATGTACCTCATTTTGTGGGAAGAAGGGGTTGAAGGCCCAGAGGGATTGTTGTTGGCTAAAAAGATAAAATCCTAAATATAGAACTTCCAAATGCTTTTCCCAGGGATCCCAGAGAAAGCAATGAAACACTTCTCTGTAAGAAAAGGGGGACCTACAATATAGTGAATGCTTAAGGGGTTAGTTGGAGGATGGGAGGTCTCATCATGATCCGACCTATCATGATCATAGGTATTTAGCGGTATGAAATTACCATAATCTAGTCACCAAGCCATGGTAGTGGATCTCAGTTACACAATTGAGAGAAAGGGGGTCTCATCGTGAGCCAACCTTCTCATTCCCGCGAGGTATTTATGAATGACACTGTCATTATCTGGATACCAAGCCGAGACAATGGCCTTCAACTTGTTCCTTAAAACATGAAAGAGATAAAAAAGAGCTAATAAGAGAGAATGGCAAGAATATGGGCTTGGAAAAAGTGCATCGCAAATGAAGGTGCCACACACCTTCTACAAAGGCACCCATAAATGAGATAATACGAGCCCTTTTATGTCATGAAACTCATCGACCTATGAATTCTAAACCCATTCCACCTCATCATCCACTACATAACCTTGAAATTCCATCCTTGGGAGCATCCCCTACTTGAGGGCCTAGTAGGACTTCTATGCCACTCCTCCCATACTTAAACTTGGTCAATTGTATAGGGTTTTTGAGAATTTGTTTAGTTTGATGAGGTAGTTTTGATGCACATGATTAGGTGACTTTCTTATTATATGTGGTTTACATTTGTCATGATTTCTTTGACTTTAGATGTTTGGAGGGCGTGCCCTTTTGTTTTGCAGGACCTTGCTTGGTGGCCAATTTTGGGAGATCAAGCCTAGCTTGGGCTTCCATGGGGCAAGGAGCCCACAGGTTGGATGTTGTAGGCCCACACACTATATCACAGAGACATGCCTTTGGAGGCTTACATGACATCATGGAGGATCTTATCCAACCCCTACTACCCAAATGACTTGCTTAGGAGAGGCAAAACATCATGTTTTGAGGCTTGACGCCATGCTTGAGGGGGTTTGATGGTGATGGAGTTATTGCACATTGACACTTGACATGATTTGACCGAAGGATACATTGATTGACTCTAGCACATGATGAGGAGGCTCAAGGAGCCCCAACAACCTCCTTTTTCCTCTCCAACGACTTGCTCAACTGGTCAAAACGTCCCCTAAAGGGGTGACATCATCTTATTTTTAGGGTTTCTATTGTGTTAAAGTAAAAATTAAATATTATTATTTGATGCAAGGGGTAAGATAAGGGTTCTTGACCCCTTATCTTATGTTTTACCCTTGCTAAGTGGAAAAACTATGTTTTAAGGTTTTTGTATAAATATAGATCATGTGAATCTCATTTTACAACATAGCTCTCCCATTGTGGAGGACACCTAGCTGAAATTTTTGCTACTCTTGGAGAATCTCTTCTCTCTTGTGCACTTTTTATGGCTTCTCTTTGCTATTGGATGGATGGATGATGCGGTAGCTCTCTTGGAGGATTATTTCTTGCTTATGGTGGAATTCACTTGGTGATTTAGGGTTTCATCTTGTTAATGCTTCAACTTGGTAAGGGTTTCATGGTTATTGTTCTCTATTCTTGGTTACAAGCTTAATGTGATGATATCTTGGGGAGTATAAGGTTATACCACCCCTCTCCAAGTCCATTTTTATTGTTTGTAATAATCTATTGTGCAAAGGATACTAGGAGGAATAAAAGGGTTTACACCCTCCTAGGTTTTCCTTGGCGATTAAAAGGAATTACACCCCCAAGGAAGTAACTCATCCAACTTGTTTGATCAAGAGACTCCATTTACCCAATAGTTAAAGGCACTATTTCAATTGCATTCGAGAAATAAAATTGTTGCAATGGGATACATGAAATATTGTTCTTTCTGAGATATGATTGCTTGAGTGTGTTCTCCTTGTTAGGGCGCATATTTTTCTCTATAGGGAGAAATTTTTGTGGGGTAGAAACCCTGTTGTCATAAAACTAGTCCTGATGTCCCAAAACAACTCTTCAAACCCTCTTTTAATCATAAATTTGCCTATACTTTGTTAAAATCATCAAATAAATAGTCAAATCTACTTACCTTGAAAATATATATTGAATGATGTACTTGGTTGTTTATTTTGTTGAATTATTCTTTCTGTTGTATCTATTTAAAGTTACAACCATAAGGCTGTCATAATATGCACCGTTTACTTGCAAAAAATCAGCCTTTAAATGTTCTAGAGTTGAGTTAATCATTGGTTATTGTGCTTGCTATCTCAAATAATTTTCATTGATCTAGTAGCATTGTTTACTGCTGCTATAACAAAAACATTGTGGGCTTATTATCTCTGTTAAAAAAACCCTCTCATTGCTTCATTTTTTAAATAACTTACTCATTAATATCATCATTGTTGAGAGCTATACTTGAGTAAAGTCTTGTGTCTATTGAAGCAATTTTTGCAGCCATTGTCATTGATTATATTTCTGATATACACTTCTACTAACTACTGAAATTAGGGACAGAAATCTTAACTTGCTTTTCCATCATATATTTGGGCTTGTATCTTCATTTTCCTTGTGTCTTGAGCATGTACAAATCATCATCAACAAGGTATACTATTTATTTGCAACCTTGGCTATCACCAAGACCTTATTCAAGCCCTTATCCATGCATAGAAACTTGACCTATAGGGGCATCCATTCATACATCACAATTTGTATCTCATTTCCCCCTAGGGTCATCGGGATCCCCCCCTTGAGGTGATTCTATCATCTCTAAAGTGACGGGGATACTTCCCTAAGGTGACAATGGGTAAGTTTCTTATTAGTTGTGTCCATTTGGTGGTTGGGTTGGGATTTTCCCAACCTAAAACTTGTGCGATAACATGCCCCACATTTACTGTCGGCTTATGCGCCAAACACATTGGCCCTAGGAGAAATATGTTATCATGCCATCCTACAAGGGTTCAATGCATCCCTTGTCAAAGATAAAAATATGGTGTTTATCCCTTACAGATATCAATTGGGATATTACTTTGTTAAAGATACCACACAAGCAAAACAAGAAAGTCTGAGCCATTTGTAATACATGTTTGAGACATGTAGATACCACACACATGATCCAAAAGGATTAGTGGTAAAACATGTTGAATAAGTAAACACATATTGTCCCTATTCTCATGACAAGTTCGATGATGAGGTATTTACAATAAATGCACACAGTTGGGACGAGTTCATTCAAAGAAAATCCTAGCATGACCTAATTGTCTTTAAAGATCTGTCTATGGATGAGCAGGTGGAGCTCACCAATCAAACCACTGAGGCTGCTATTCAAGAACATGTAGCTGAGAGAGAGAGAGAACAAGTAATCTAGAAGAGCATAAGAAGAAAGACTTAAGGTGGAGGCCAAACGAGCATATCACGAGGTAGAGAAGAACATGGTATCACAAGAGTTGGAGAAACAGAGAAAAATTGAGGAAGAGCTAAGAAATAAAGAGGCAAAACAAGCCCCTCAAGGAGAGTTAACACAGGGGGAGGTCAATATACAATAAAAAATGATAAAGAGAAGGTATAAGGAGGTCAACCAGAGGCAATGGCATCAATTGATGCATTGAAGGAGGTTCCTGTCACAAGGATCTCTACTCATACCATTGTGGATCTTACTATGATGGATGGTGATGATGATATAGAGACAGTGAAGGTCCCAATTCTGGATGAGTCCAATTCAGAACAAGGAATATCACTTTCAGTCAAGCCGCAACCAAAGGGAACACCTTTAGATACAGATGTGGTTGAGAAAGTCCCAACACTAGGTGTAGAGGTACCACAACTACTCAAAGAAGAAAAGGCACAAGAGAGTGATGTAGGAGAAGAGAATGAGGAACAAAGTCTAGATGATACAACTCTCAGAAAAGAGAAAACTAAAACAAAAGGAGAACTTGAGCAACAACAAGAAAATATTATAGGTGAAAGTGGACAAACAGGGGAGCAAACCACTACACCAATGAAAAAGGAGATGATTTTCGATCCATCCACCACCTCTTTAACCGAGGATGGAACACAACAAGCTATGCCAACTAAAAATAAACCAGATGATACATCATCTCCTGAATAATTCATTGATATATCTATAGAATTAGGAGCTGAGAAAACTGTTAAGAAAAAATATCTCCCCAAAGAGCCAAGCACTCAAAAAATGACAGAGAAGGAGGTAGAGGAGATGAGAAAACATATATCAACAATAGATAAAGGTAAAACCATTATCCTGGAACACTTTCATACCCCAGGGAGCATGGGAAATATGTTGGCATGGGGTGACCAACCAATACCATAATCATTAGAAGTGGCTAATGTTAAGGCAATAACATATGAGAAGAAGAGGAAGTTGTTGGTAAGAAGGGCATAGAAGAAAATAAAGCTTACTTTAGACAACACTATGGTTCTGACCACTGAAGAAACCTTGCTTGATGTCAAGAAATATGAAGTTAGTGAATTTTATAGGGGCAGGGATGGACATATCTCATGCCATCATTGATATATACAAAGAGGATGAAAGAGAGTCTGATGCCATGATGAGATAATTAGAATCTCTTAGACATAAAGAAAATTATTACAAGGACACCACACATGCAATGATGATCTTAAGACCAGATTTGTTGGAGGAGCATGGAAAATACAAGTTGTTTAGAAATGCCTTTATGGAAAAAGTCATTAGATACCAAGAAGAAATTTTGTTGTGCATTTTAGCACATAAGGAAATGTTGAATTGGGTTGTTCAAGAGCACATAGAACCCTAAACCAAATTGAGTACATTCAAGAAATTCAGAAGGGTTGGGGAGAGGAAGAGCATGGCATCAAAATGTTCATTGGTAACAACATTTCTATGATACACATGGCAACAAAATATTGGGTTCAAGATGTTTTTGAACCAAAGAAAATGATGCAAGAAAGATTGGATGAATTTCTTCTGAATTGGAGGAAGATCGATGAGGTAATGGCATAAATCCAATTCCCCAATTTCGGGTCGCCAATATGTTTTTAGGACATCAATGATATAATGAAGCAACACATAGACAATGAACAGAGGTATGAGATAGATGTTCACAAGATGGCCACCTTGGCATGATGACAAGTTAAATGATTCATGGAAAACACTATCAGGAATATAATTTCCAACTTGGAGCGTCTGACTGCCAATGTGGACAAGTATGTACAACACACCATAGATATGAGAGAAGTACTCAACACACCTATGGATCAATATCACTTCCCTTACATGCACATGTGTGAGGACCTCTTCTCCCAATGGGTCGAGTATGAAAAAGAACATCCGCTGGATTAGTCAACTCATGCATGAGGAATAGCTGAGAGAAAACATGTTGATGAGTCCACATTTCTTGCTGTATTTTCTTAAAATAACATTAATACTATTTTTAGACAGTTTAACTTTTGATAAATAAGAGAATCAACCATGCACTAAAGGTCGATGGTTTTTGTAAGAAACTTTTAGATTAAGAAAAAGGGAAATTATTTTTCAAATTAATTCAGAAGCTCGAAAGTAGCCAAGGCATTTTACCAAATATGTGCATATTATATTATAAGTGGATTGTTCTGCAAATTGATTGAAAGATACAAGCGTCTAGTAAGATTTTAATCACTTTTAGTTATCTCGATTGATTAATAAATTTGTGGGTAGATTTTGGTGAAATACAATGTTATTTGATAATTAATTCTTTGTGTTATGTAAAATGAGAAAAATGTAGAACTATTTCTTGTTTCTCTTTCCTTGTATATATTTGCATGCATGTTATTGAATTATGTTTCTTAAGTATTTATGGTAATTGATAAATTTAATTTGGTATTAGTGCTGGAGGAATTTAGTTTCGGATATTACTTACTCACAACTACTAAGGGTTATCATGGGCACATATTTCACATCAAATATTTTTCTTTTAACTTTCATTTTCCTCCTTTGCAATATAGAAAGAAAACACAGTAAACAAAAAAGAGAAAATATAATTGAGTAATTAAAGGGACACATCTGAAATAAAATAAAAATAAACAAAGCTCATCGAACGATTGTCGAGCCACTAATCCACAAGATTACACTATTCCAAATGGGGAAGAGTCTAATTGGGTCTCATTCCCAGTGTGATCCCTATTGTTGAGTCAAAGGGAATCCATCCCCTTCAACACAATGGAAGGAATCACCGAACCCACTTGTAAATTCATTTGTTCCACTTCATTCTCATGAAGCTCTACATATGACTCAAATTCTACAACTATTGGTTCATGATCACCCAAGCATGATTCATCTTCTTCTTGTTCATCTTTGGAAATTTGATAACATGCAAAATTTTCTTCTATAGCAACTAGTCTTTCCTACAATCCTGAGGAAACTATAAGGAGAAAAGATGCATTGTCTCCATCATAGTGTTATAAAATAGAAAGAAGCTCCTCCAAGCTTCGGGAAATTGTAAGGTTTCTTGTGCTTCTATAAAAACCAATGGTTGAACATCAGTGAATGGTGTCACCTTCCCTAGTTGGTCAGGAACATGGATCAAAGGAAACTTATAAGATGCAAGGATATGTATTTCTAATTTGATAGCAACAACTTGGGCCTCCCCAATATTTTGAGGATTTTTATTCTTGAGAAAAATACCAAAAATTCTATCATATGTCTCAAGATAATACATCAAAACAATAACATCATTAAGCCTCACAACATCATAAATTATATAATAATCCTTATAAAAACAAGCATTAAACTCAATCATAGGCTCATTCTCATTTTTATTTTTGTTATATTAGAAAAAACTTCAAGTAAGGGAGATTTATCTTATTTACCCCCCCATCTTTCTGTGAATTTCTCTTGGAACGAATCCCATTCATCAATGGAGGCATCAAGAAGGGATTTGTACCATATTCGTGCATCCCCTCAAGGGTCTGCACAAACATCCTTATGTTCCACTTCATAATCATCCACTACTTTTAAAAAAACAACCAAGTGATCTGCAACTGATACTCCAAACTTCCCTGCAAACAAAAGTAATCATTTACGATATTCTCTTGCAGGTAAGTCATGAGGGTGATTAGGAAATGCAACAAAACTTAGTGGTTCATAAGTAGTTAACCTAAACCTTACTAGTGTCCTCGCAATTTTGACCATAATATTAATCTGAGATGAAAACAAGCAGAATTGTTGCCATAGTACTAGCTTGAGATGAAAATAGGCATGAATCCAAAGATGAAGGTGTCGAAGTTACATTCACCATAGTGCTTGCTAAAACAACTTACCAGAGAATTAAATATTCTTACCAACTTAGAAAGAATTCCTAGTGAAAGTACATTCTTGTTCCGAAAAAGATGTTAGGGTTTGCTCAAGCCCTGGACCTTGTGTCAGATCAAATCTAGATGATATTCTTGTGTTCCTCAATGGAGTCGACCCTATTTCGTATGGATTCGTTAGGTGAATTCAAATAAAATAAATGCAATAAAACCAAAATTCACCAAATATCATTGCAATCAGAGGATTTTTGGTTCCCCGACAATGACAGCAATTTGTTAACACATTTTTTGACTCCTAAATCATATCCAAAATAAAGTAAAATAAATTGTAAAAAAACTGCTAATTGTAGGAGAAAATGCCCCAGATGTCACTGACAAGTCTCCTCACTATTTGGGTTGGTGTGTGCTAACCTCATAGGGGTGTCCCTAATTTCCTTCCTACTATTCTAAACCTCGAAAATATACAAATATAGCTAGAAAAAAAAACAACAAGAAAAAGTGCCTTTGGCTAGTAGTTAAGCTACCAAAGGGATAAGTAACACAATTTGAAATTTTCTTGGACGAAAAACCTTGCATCATTAGTTTTTTAATGAATGGAAAGAGAGAGAAATATGTGTTATTACAAGGCTGAAACACCATAATAATAGGCTAGAACATCTAACAATGCATAAAAAATCAATCACAATACCAACGAGATCCCCAAACTTGATACCGACACACCAAAACTTTATTCTTTCTCTTGCCAAAGGGGTGATTGCACCACTAAACACAAGTACAAAAACCAATAGAATATTGTTCCTTATACAAAGACTGGACGCTAGACAAAAGAAAGAATAATGGAAGAGAGAGAGACTATTGTCGTTGAAGAAAGTTGACCATGAACAATGAGGAGAAAACCTCATTATATAGACTGTGAGGCGCACAAGTTGATAATAATAGGAGGGTGCATCATCTAAGAATAAGAGGGCGCATGAAAGGATAAAGTGAGGATGTGTGGGAGTTAAGTAACACACATATGAGGTGGAGTGAATGAGGAGGAGCGCATAAGATAATGAAGGGTGCACATGAGAGAATTGTGAAGGGAGAAGCATGTAAGATATATGAGTGCGCATGGGAGAAATACACACAAGCACAGATGTGAGAGGAAAATTGAGTAATGAAAGGGAGAAAAAACTAGAAAATAGGGATACATGTAGAAGATAATGGGACATGTGGGAGTGGGAGTGGGAGACGTGTATCTTGAGAAGAAGTAATGTGCATGGATTGGGGAGAGAGAAATGGATAAAGAAATGCACATGGAAGAGTATAGTGGTGAGTGAAGAGGGAGTGAAGTAGGAGAGAGGAGTTGAGCCTCCATCTTAACTCAACCATGCCAACTCCAAATGCCAACTCATCTCCAATAAAATATACACCTTGCTTTTCTCATAAAACACACCACACATCCTCAAGAAGCGGACCCCCACATGCTCATGCAATGATGATGCCACATGTCACAATATGAAGTTGCCAAATGTCAAAATATGGACTTACCACTTGTCACCTAGCATGGCGACTACACCTGCTAAATACAACCCTGCTAAAAATAGACATGCCAAAAATAAAAGTCACCCTAAAAAATAGGAAAACCCCAAATATGCCCGGGACCACTAGGAGACCACTACCAAATGTAGTATATCTTAAAATAGACATTGCTAAAAATAGAATCTCATCGCATGTCAATGAAAATATACTCATTGGATTTGATTTTTAGTGAGGAATTTGAATACATGATCATAATCATCATCCAAGGCTTGGAACACCACCTGCTAAAAATAGTAAAATGCTCGCATGTCATCCGGAAAAGACTCATTGGAATCATGAGCTTGCAAGGACTGTGAATATGTGGTCAATACTGCCATGCAGACCTTCGATCTCTATCTCTTAAAAAATAGGGAATATACTAAAAATAAACATCTCTATATCCATGAAGACTTGTGAAACTTCTTTCTCTGAAACAAAGAACACTATTGATTCAATCCTATACATGTACTTGTACGAGAACCATCCTTTACACATACCAAATCATCTCTAGAAAAAATATCTAAATGTCAACCAAATAAGTCATGCTGACTCTTAACCCTCACGATTGGTTTTCAAGGAAAAAAATCTAAAGATTAACATGTACATATAATACAAATTTGAATATGCCTTACTCATTGCTATTATAATAACATAACAAATGATTTTTCATGCATATAATTATACTTCAATATAGTTTCATTTAACAATTTAAAAATAACAACAACCATGCTATTCTGATTTCAATAGATAATTCGATCAACAATAAATATATTAGATAGGCCACAATAAATATTAAATATATTAGATAATTCGATCAACAATAAATATAAACAATTTCAAAAAGAACATTTTCAATTGAAATATAAATATAAAAAATATAACTCAATAGGCCACGATTTCATAGCTCTCTATATGAGTCCGGATTTACAAAACCCGTGGGAGGAATTAGTTCTTTTCCTCTCCTATAGATTTTACTTTAGATCAAACACAAATTTTCAAGGAAATGAGTCTTTTCCTCTCTTATAGATTTTACTTTAAATCAAACACAAATTTTCAACTATATATAAAATATGGAAATAAAATATGTGACTCGTCATTTCTTCATGCAAATTAATTTCGATATCTTAATAATAATAAATTGGTTGCACTATAACTATATATATATATAATGTGTACACACAAACCAACCACAACATATACCAATTTGAAGCTACACTTAAATAATTACAAGCGGAAGTAAAACTGCTCATATCAACATAACAATGATTTATAATTTGATTACTTAATAAACAAACACCCATATAATAGAATATATGAGGGCTACCATAATATTTTTCATTATTTGTTGATTCTTTCTGCTTGCATCAACTTGTGGATTCTTTGATAATCCAATAATTGACTATCCTACCAACTCCTATTAGCATGCTCATTTCCCAAGGAATTTCAAGCCGAAATGAGGTTGTATAAAAGGTATCAATTTAGAAATAAGAGAATAATGAAGTTGCTAAGTTTGAGAATAAAATTTTCACTTCACAACACTCTTCATAATACCAAACTACCAAAAATCATCAATAGAAAGTTCTCAAACATTACGACAACCATCCATCATTTGGGTGTAAAAAGTGTTTTCCTTTTAGCTTAAGCTTTCCTTTTATAGGTTCAGTGGTTGAAGCCACTTATTCAACTCATTCAATAGCATAATTTACTAAATTACTAATTGTCTATTATTCACCCACCCATATGTCACTCATATGCACAAGTAATTACTTATTTAAAAATATAAAATAATGAATTATTTGCACCAAACTCTCATACTCCCTATATTTACTCTTGGGTGTTCACTTGATCTCCTCCTCATTTCCTATTTGAGTGGGTGCACATGGACTTACTACTTTAGTTATTACACCAAAGGCATACACCTATTGACAATGGGCACATTTAATATGTTTTTAGTACTTAATCAGTGTTGTATGGACAAGATTAAATATTGTTGGAATATCAGTTTACATGTTTATTTTTTTACTTTTACTTAATCATATTTAAAATTTACTATGGTGGCTAGCTTATTGCCACCTCTGAGTGATTAACTTTTCATTTTCTAAAGAGCCCAAGTTTACCAACCACGATTTTCACTCCAACTGTTATTTAATACCCAAGACTCGGTTATTTTGGCGTTCACCAGCCACGAGTGACTTGTGGCTGTGCTAGTTTATTATCTCTCTTTAATTTACCAACTTTTATTTTCCCACACTTCTATTTGAATTTAAATTCKTGTTCTTCTTTCTTCTCCTTGATTTGTGGGTGCACTAGTAATTAGTTTTAGTTAATTAATAATTACTTTATTTTCATATCATGCAAATTCCTAAAAAAATAATTTCTTAATAAATTTTAATTAACTAGATCATTTCTCTTTGTTATGAGATACTAATTAATCTACATACTCATGCATACTACTATTATTTAATTAACTCTTGCCTTCATGTTAAAATGCATAAACTATATGATCATTTTTCTCATATTAAATAACATATGCATACTGAGGCAATCATCTTTTATATTTTTTAATCAATCTTTCTTCACTATGTACTTGAAAATTTATAACTGATACCAAGGGTGCCATGCTTCATGCCCTTGAAGATTTACCTTGCAGTAAGTACCAAGGGTGCCATGTTTATGCATGCCCTTCAAGCATCCAAATTTCTTGAGAGGAGAAATGGTGCAACTATTGGGCCATTGTTAACTCAACATTTGTTTCCCTTATTGAAATACTAATGGTCATTGTTGGGCACCCCTCAACTAAATCTTGCAAGTGATTGAATCCATGGTCTACCCCCATGACAACATGCAACCTATAAATTAAAACATCACTAGATTTTCAACTCAGGTCACTGAAAATGGGTGCTAGTAGGTGGAAACATAAATGTTGTTTCCTCTCCCATGATGGTACCCTGTATAATTCTATATAACCCCATTACCCATATGTGCACTGATTGACAAACATGTTTCCTCTACTTGCACACACTACAATCAACACATCAAATAATTCCATAATCAAAATTAAAACATAGCAAACCTTGACCCAATTAAGAGCCCAATATAATGTTGGCGCAATCTTGCCTCAATATACTCTATTGGTTTCCTATCACACTAACCAAATCATCAATAACATCTACAAGTTAATGTATCCAACACTTTCATTTTAATGTGTCAAAACCACATGAATCGACAACATTAGTTACACCTTATCAATGAACATATAATTCATCCATGTTATCATAATAATAATAATAATAATATCCTAGTGGGTTAGCTCAAGTGGATGAGTGTCATTGTTTTCTCGAATAAGGTTCTCGGGTCGAATCCTCGACCAAGTGGCTGTATAGGGCCTCACTTGATGTCCCCACTGAGTTAGGCCCGTAATCAAGTTGGATGATTTACCTCGTTTACCATCCAGGAAATGTGGGGAAGTACTCAAGGGTTTCCCGTGCTCTTTTCCGAGGAAAAAAAAAATGATAATCTAATTTTAAGGTCATTGCCAAGCGAGACACCAAATTGATGTATGGGGGGCCCTTGTTTGTGGGACAAGGGATCCCCTTCGTGCAATGATTTGACTGCTAAAGTTTACATAGGTGTACATACCCTACCCCCCTTTGGATTTGAACATGTGACCTCCTAGGAGGAAACACATATTCTTAACCATTGGCCCCATATAAACATTTAAATGAACCCATTGAAAATCATAATTTAAAACCAATCAAATAATTAAAAGTTTAAGTTCTATTATCAAAGTACAAGTCAATAAATAAGGTCATTTATACACAAATGACCTCAATAATAAGATCCAATCTATCAAACAAGTAGGAACAAATGTGACACTACATTCCACCCTTACTTTTCTTGTTGTTAACAAAAGCTTGTTATTTAGTTTTTGGGCATACTTATGGTGATATTGTAGCTTTGTTCATTTTTCCAGCAAATGTTTTTCTTTGTCAAACGAAACATGCAGAGTGAAATAATGTGTTGAATTAATTATAAATCAGTGACAATTTTCAACTTGCTTACCTACAATGTGTTGATTAAGGTTAGTTGTCATTGATGTCAACCCTTGAAGAAAGACCCATAGCACAAAGGTTTGGGTAATGGATCCAATAGTGTTTGATGTAAATATGACTCATTATTGTTTTCTCATGGTTGATAAGAAGTAAATATGGATGATCTCCAAAGTGGTCCCCTTATGGTGAAAGCCCTCACGAGAAGACGCTTTATGGAGTAAGAGAACCCATGATTAATTATGGAAGAATGAGATGAAGGAAAATGAATTTGTCAGGGAAAATATCCTATATGGATAGTTCTTGTCGTGTCATTTCCGGTGGTATGTGGAATGTCACATAATTCCTCACGGTTAGAGAGTTATGGCCATGAGAAGTTGGAGACCCCAGGTTTGGGTAATGGACCCAAGTTTGTTTGATGGGTAACAGTATGAGTTATGATATATTTTCAG
>ML796010.1:669061-683132 GCA_009831015.1 Picea engelmannii | reverse complement strand
ACGCTTCTGCCATACTTCTAGTCCCAAGTAATAATGCATGAGACCTAGATATTTCATATCAAATTCAGAAGCTAGTTCCTTCTTGCACTGGATGATGAGAGACTCTTCACCTGTTATGAATAGATCGTCAACATATAGTAGTATAATTACAGGTGCATTGTCCACGACTTTGTAGTAAAGGTTTGGATCTGCATGAATCTTGGAGAAACCAAGTCTCGTTAGATAGTTGTCCATTCTGGCATACCAAGCCCTTGGAGCTTGCTTGAGTCCATATAGGGATTTCTTTAATCTGCAAACATGAGTGTCTCTAGAATGTACCTCAAACCCTTGAGGTTGTTCAATATATACTTCTTCTTCAATTGCTCCATTGATGAAAGTTGTCTTTACATCCATCTGATATAAGTTCCATCCCATGGAAGCAACAAGAGATATGATAGCTCTAATAGAAGTATATCTAGCAACTGGAGAAAAGTTTCATCATAATCTTCTCCCTCCTTCTGGGAGAACCCTCTAGCTATGAATCTTGCCTTGTATTCATCCACGCTTCTGTCTGCTGCATGTTTGATCTTATATACCCATTTTGAAGTTACCACTGATTTTTCTTTAGGTCTAGGTACGATTTCCCATACATCATTTTTCATAATGGATTGGTGTTCTTCCGTCATAGCTTCTTTCCATTGTCCCTTTTGAACTGCTTCTTCAAATGTGGTAGGTTCTTCATCTAGAAGCTTCATCATATATGTTGCATAACTTGAGAATATTTTAGGCCTCTTACTCTTTCTAAATGTTCCTTCTGGAACCTTGAGTCTTTATGCATCTTGTAAGGTAGTTTCAAGCCAAGTTGGTCGTTTCTTGGTCTTAGGTATGATATCTGAATCAATGTTTTCACATGTTTCCATAGGATGATCAGGTTGTTCCTTTTCGTCATTTTCATTTTCTATGCTTTCTTCATTAGGTTCTTCAATCTCTTCTTCTTCTATAGTTTCTTCTATGGATTTCTTGAAAGCTATCTTTTCATTGAATGTTACATCTCTGTTGACTTGGATATTATGTTGTTCCAAAATATAGATTCTATAAGCCTTGGATGAATCGTTATATCCCACGAATATCCCCTTCTTTCCTGAGGGTTCTAGTTTATTCCTTTTATCCTTGGGAATGTGAGAGTAAACAAGACATCAGAATATTCTTATGTTTTCTACATTTGGTTTCTTACTTGAGAAGACTTCTTTTGGTGTCACGTCCTTCAATATACAATGAGGACTTTTGTTCTGCACATATATTGTTGTCATTGTTGCTTCTCCCCATAAGAACATGGATAGACCTTGATCATTCAATAAGGCTTTTACGGTTTCTTCAATAGATCTATTCTTTCTTTCTGCTACACCATTTTGTTGAAGATTATGAGGAACAATCAGCTCCCTCCTAATCCCTGCCGATTTGCAGAATGTAATGAATTCATTTGAGGTATGTTCTCCTCCATTATCTGTTCTTAAGGTCTTGATCTTCTTGTTTGTGAGGTTCTCTATCTCTGCTTTGAATTCTTGAAACTTGTTGAATACTTCGTCTTTTGTCTTCAGTAGATATAACCAAGTCTTTCTTGAATAATCATCTATGAAGATTACGTAGTATAGAGATCCTCCTGGAGATTTAACTGGCATCGGACCACAAACATCCAAGTGTATCAGATCTAGGATCTCCTTAGATCTGTCGTTGCTTCTTGGGAATGGTTTCTTGATATTCTTCCCAAGGGTACATCCTTTGCAAGTTCCTTCATGTGTAGATTGCAATTTTGGTATTCCTTCAACCATTCTTCTGAGAAAAGGTAATGCTTGATAATTAATATGAGCGTACCTTCTATGCCAAAGTTCATTGGGATTGACTTCATTATGTACGAGAGCTTCTTCATTTTGTTCTAGTAGTCTATACAGATTTCCTTCATGACTTCCAATAACCCTAGCATTTGCTATGCTGGAGTCTTTATGTCATGATAGCACTTTTCCATCCACAAAAGATATTCTGTTTCCTTTGTCTTCTAGGCAAGATATGGATACAAGATTCTTTTCTAAACCAGGTACATATAAAACATTTCTTAAATGAACATTGTTACATGTTTTCAACTTGACAGAGGCTTGTCCAAATCCTTCCACTGGGTAAGTGCTTTTGTCTCCAAGCTCTACCTTGTATTATGTCTTCTTCTCATTTAGATTTGAGACTTTGGCTTGATCTCCCATCATGTGCCTAGAAGCTCCACTATCGATTATCCACATGTCATCTTCAATCGTTCTAGTGAGTGGTGAGTAGTGTACAAGACGTATTGTTTCACTCATGTCTTCAGTTGACTGGTAGCTTCAACTCTGACGTTTTTGTCTTTTGAGAGAGCCAAAAGGTGCACTGAACTAGGGTGCATTTGAATATCTTCTCTTTGAGCGAGATGCTCCATCACAAGGTGTCAGATTTGAGATTTAGGGTTTCTGCAACTTTTCCTGCAAGTAACCCTAGTGACAGTGTCTTGGAAGCTTCTCCTACTAGTAACCCTAGTGGAAGTTCCTCAGCGAGCTCAATATCCTAATGGTTATGTTTCCTTCCAGCAGTTAGACTGAATGAAGGAGGTGTGGGCCCATAACCTGTTAGAATATGAATGAATGTGCTCATTTTACCATTGACAATACCCTTGTCACCCAACCATAGGTTGAAGCCACCCTCTTAGCACCTTGACCTTGACAGAGAGAAGAATCCCGGTAGAAATCCAATAACCAAGCAAGGCCAATGCACCAAGCAAGAAGTAACCAAGCTGATTAGATAGTCTCACCCAAAATTGGCGCAACACCTTCCCCAGGACTTGCGCACAAGACTGCTAGAGTACAGTGCGCAAAAACTGGCTTTATGTGATTCTGTGAGTGTGTCAAATGAGAGACTGGTGCCCTGTATTTATAGCATTCCTAGCAGACTTGCCTGGGCCGAATTCTCTCTCTGGGTACTAATTAATTCATATTAATTATCTCTCTTTAGCCCACATCTCGTCTAGGGTTTCCTTCATTTCTTTGCTTGCTTCCGAAACATTCTAATCTTGTCAAAGGTCACAATAGAGGTTCATACCTCCCGAAGCTACCATAATATCAACAATTAGGTGTGCTAGTACCCAAGTAGAGGAGTAGTTCCCGAAAAAACCTTCAAAGTGTAAGTATAAGTAACAACTAGTTTATGTGAAACAATGACTAGTGTAACAACTACCCATGATCCTCACCTAAATTCCTAATGCAAGAAATACGACACTTTATATGAAACAATGACTAGTGTAACAACTACTAAAAAGATAATTAAACTTTGGACTCATACTTCAACATTTACTTATTTGTGAACATGAGGGTGTTGGTATTGAACTGATGCAATTACATTAATTTTGACCAACACCACTCACAAGGATACAAATGAGTACACAAACCAACATCATCAATCATTCTTAACTAAGGAAGACAACATCCTAAATAAGCCACACTTGGAAAACACTGCCTAAAAGCTACACCATTGATTGGTACAAGACCCAAGAAGACACTAAGCCAACAACTAGAAGGCACAAGCTCTAAGAAAAGGGGCTAAGCCATAATAGAAACATATGGTAGACCCATGTAAGGGAAGAGGATACCCTCCAGGTGTTGAACCTAAGTCAACTTCACAACAACCACTCCAAGTTGCCACTAGATCACAACCCAACAAACAAACACACATAAACACCATTTTTAAAATATAAATGATGAAAATAAAACAAAAAAGGGAGAGAAATGCGATTATAAAAAAATATTTTTTGAACACCTTGTTGTTACTTAGGAGTAGGGTGTTGATAATATTTTTACCTTTTTAAAAAAAAAATTATTATATATATTTTTATTATTTTTATAAATAAAATACCTTTCATTCTATTATTATAAAGAACAATTTCCATATAATACAATATCTACCAATCCTATCCTCAAATAAAAAATGATGTCATGCAAAGCCACAAAATAAATTTGCCATGAAGGCAACACAAGTTAATCCACTTAAGAGATAAAAACAAAATTATCAAACCATCTAGATGGAGTAGTCAAGTGAAGTGGCTACTAGGATAGTCCCTGTGTTAGGGGTTCCCGGTTCTTGTGTATTGACCACCATCCCTTTGCCATTGAATCAAAATCACTCAAAATTCGATCCCTTCTTTTGTTCCCTTGTTTCTTTCGATCCCTTCTTTTATTACCTTGCTTTAGCTTTCTTAGTCCTTCACAGATGCCATAGGAATAATATGAAACTCATTCAATTTAGATGCTTTTAATGATTTTTATTGTTTTTTAATTTTTATTATTTCTATAATTTATTATTATATATAAATAACAACTTATAAAAATAATAAAAACTAAAAAACTATATATAGATATAATTTTGTAATGTTATAATTACTAATCTGTATATTTCTTAAAATTCTTGTAATGAAACATTGTTCAAGAGGCTTTGTTGATTTTTGCCAAAGTCAATCACGTATTTATGATTTGGCTTTTACATTTATATGAAAAGTATATATAATATAAAAATTGAATATAATTTTATAATGTTATAATTACTAATCTGTATATTTCTTAAAATTCTTGTAATGAAACATTGTTTAAGAGGCTTTGTTGATTTTTGCCAAAGTCAATCAAGTATTTATGATTTGGCTTTTACATTTATATGAAAAGTATATATAATATAAAAATTGAAAACGAAAATTTTGTTATTTTTATATTTGTTTTTAATTTAATTTATAAATAAAAATTATCAAAAATATATTTATTATGTATTTTTGTTTTAATTATTAAAAATTCATTTTTACAAAATTGAAATTGTGTTTTTCAATTCATTTTATTTTTTTTAAAAGTATTGTTTTTATAATTTTGATTTTTTATAATTTTAAGTTAAGAATAAAAAAATATAAAATTGATCTCTTATCGGGGGCTTCTTGGGCTTGAGGTTCTAGCTCTTCTCACAAGGCTTGGTTCTTCTTTCTTTCTTTTTTTTTTTTTTACCAAAATGTTATTTTTTAAAAGTTGCATTTCACATATTTAAAATAAAAAATTGATAAAATTTTGTTGTATCTCAATTCATTATTTTATTTTTTAAAAATTATATTTTACATGTTCAAAATAAAAAAAATTCTAAAATTTTGTTGCATCCCAGTTCATTATTTTTACAAAAGACGATTTTTTTTTTGTAGTTTTAAATTTTTTGAAAATTGTATTTAAAAAATTGTGTAAAAAAAAGTAAAAAAAAACAACTATTTTACTCTACTTCTATAATCTAATCTTGTTTATAATCAAAGATCTTTGAAATTGAAGGAGATTGAAAAAAATCCTTAAAATTTCTTTCTCTAAGTAATAACAATTTTAGACTATTTTCCGCGTTAAAATAATTGACATGATTTTAATTACATTGCAAAATGCTTTCATCACATTTATCTTTATCAGGTAAAGGCACAATTAAAAAACCTTTCATCCAAAGCCTATAACTAATGTTCTTATGATTCACCATACTTTGAACCATATTTTGAATAGTGTAGTTCTTCCTCTCCCCTATACACTTTTACTTTGGCATATATGTATTTGTAAATTTTGTTTAGATTCCATAATTTTCCTCTTAACAAAGTCAACATTTGTTTTTGTAAGTTAGTTTTGTATTATTTTCTATAAGTCTTCAAAAAGATTATTTACATAATGCACAGGTTGGGGTCGCCATGAATGGAAACCGACTCAAGCCTTGCCATAATTCAAAAGATCTCAATGTCCTTCTTAACGAAAAAAATAAAATTGTATCTAGACTGTGATAAAGCTCGCATATGATTGACCCTAATCTGAAAATAAGAGACTAGACATAAAACCCTTAACATTACCAGAGAACCCCCCATAATTATATGTAACATGATTGTTATGTAGGAACCTGCTCACCAAACGAGATCTGAATCGCAACATCCGTGGAAGTCTCCTGCATGGAGGAATGAGCTTGATTTGGCCTAATAGAGAGCCAACTAGCTAGCAAGCAGAGAAGTTGCAATATTTTTGTGTCTAATTGCTCCAGTGTAAAGTTCATATCAACCATCTCTCAGCGTATGTCGAAGATGAGTAGAAGTAGTTCCTTTGACATCCCCCTCCGCTCGATTCCGTATCTTGGGGATGCTCTTCAAACTCAAAGTGTCGTTGACGAGAGGACGAGCTCCCTCTATGGAAGAATCATGATCTATAAGAGCCCTCAAACCCAATTAGATGTTGCCTTGGAGGGGGCGGGCCAAGCCCTTCGTCCTCATTCCATTCAATTCTACACTTTAACAAATTCAACATACTAAATACTTGTACTCACCTTTACTATTTGGATCTCAAGAATTTAATCCCTTTTTATTTTCCTTTTTGTTTATTCTTTAAACTCCATCAAATATTTGAATGTTTTGGATTTATTTTATAAAGAGTGTAACTAATCTTTTTTTCCATAATTATCAATAAAGCTTATAAAATATCTAACTATTTTAATAAGAATTTTCATATCTCAAATGGGGTATCATTGGGTGGGAATGGTACTAGCCCAATGTGCCTTAGAGAGTTATGCTTGCATGAATTCACTTGTGTGGTGAATAGGGATAGGGAGGAAGAGGAGGATGGGAGCCATCAATGTAGAGCCAACCCATATGTCTTGTAGTTGATGGCATTGTTACCCCCTCTCACCCAGGGGTAATTAGAGGAGATCATGTCTCATGGTCCCACATTAATTCCATAGATGACCATCAACATTCTCCATAGATAGCATCCCCTCAGATGTCTCCCCTCTCATAATTTCTCAGCTCAGCTCATGCACTTGATCAACATGGTTCATTTGATGATGGTGGTCCAACACACATGAAGTACACTAGTCATTGTTTCATATAAAGTGTTACATTTAATGCATTAGGAATTTAGGTGAGGATCATGGGTTGAAGTCAGATAAGAAATCATGATTGCTTAGAAGTTATGATTTTTGCCTTGTTTCACCTTGGCGGCCATCATATGTGTCCTAGTACAGTGTTGTCACTCTTGGGGAACATGGGTACTGCTGGGAGGCCTTGATAGGGGTGAAATACCACTCCCTTTCATACTTAATAGTTTCCATCTATGTTTCTTCCATTTTCCTACCTTCTGGAAATGGCTATTATATGTATCTCAAAAATGCTCGTGCTTTCATCCTCCTATGAGAAGAAGGGATATAATGTCGAGGTTGATGCAATTGGTTAAAAAAAATAAAAAAGAAAGCATGATATAAAAGAAAGAATAAACAATGGGATACTGAATGAACAAATCAAAATACAAAGGTCAACTTGAGCTCTACCCCCTCGCTATGAGGCTATCACCCCTAGTCCTAGTGCAATGAGTGCATATAATGTAAACAGACTTAATCCCAATAAGAAAAGTAACAAAAGCATGAAACTTGGAAAGGGGACTTGCAAAGAAATAAAAGAATATCAAAAGGAAAGAAGGGGTTTGGAACACACACACACTGCCAATGAAAGGGTATCTCAAGCACCAAAATATCCCTCTACAAAGGCACTCATGGAGATGAACCCACACATGTCCTTGCATGTCAATGACACCATGACCATGAAATAAATCCCATGCCACTTCATTCACTTATACTTACACTTTTAAGGGTTTCTTGTGATGGCCCTCCCATACTTAAACTTGGCAAATTGCATAAAGTCTTGAGCTAGTATGAGGTTTGAAGAAGATACCTAATGTGAATTGCTTATGTGGCTCTTGTATTAAGTAATGGCCTACTTAGTATGATTCTAATGACTATGATATCTTTTGATGCTTGATTTACCTGATTTTTTGGACCTTGTTTGATCATGATGCATCTTTAACATGGTCCTTTGGAGGATGTTTTCATGATGACTCCCAAGATGTTTTGCACTATATGGAGGACCTTACACATTTGATGATGAGTGTTGAATCTCTTGATGAATTGGCCTCCCTTTGGACACTTTGCAGTACCTCCTAGACCTTGGATGTCAGATTGATGAGATGAGACTTTGCATTAATGGCTAGATGGGTCACAGAGGGAAGGAATCCCATATGTTGGACAATGCACCCCTTCAGGTCATTAGGGTTTGGTTGGATGACATTGCACTTGGAGATGATTGTACACCCCATTAGGAGGGATGATGGAGCCTTCTTCATGCAGGATGCTGACACTTTGACCTTAGACGTTGGAGATCTTGAGGATGATGCCATTCTTGATGTGACATGACCTTGCACTAGGCCGACCTAGCATTGACCATGATGAGTTTGGAGTGGGATTTTTAGCATCACTACCAATTTCCTACAACCCCGATTTGTTGGTTTTCCATTTGCATATTGTAATTTCCTACAGCCCCAATTTGCTGGTTTTCCATTTGCATATTGTGTTCTTGATTAGATTAAGAAACTTTTGCATCACATTTGAAAAATATTTTTTTCTTTTGCATGCTTATGAGCTTTTGAAGCATTAGGAATAAAAGTGCATTGGTGAAGTGTTTGGTTTGAGTTCTTGTAAGAATTTTGGATTTGAATTGTTTGCATGGTTGCTTGATGTTTGAGATTGCATTTTGGAGTGTATAAAGAAAAATATCTCTTTTCCCTCCCATAATTAGAATTCATCAAATTGAACAACTGCATGAGCATTCTTGCATTGCTTTGCTTGTTTCAAGAGAAAACACCATAAAAGTTTCATCCATCTTCCCTTTGACATAAACAACAACCATAAGAAAAATATTCGTAAAAATAAAATCAACTAGATTCTTTTCTTTGTTAGCAAACCAATATTATATAGGTTTAGGGCCTTGGAATAGGATTGGAGAGTAAACTCTTCAAAGCCACCAAAATGAAACCTAGAGTCATTTAAAAGTGAAAAAACCATTTTTGCAACCAGTGTCTTGGGAAGCTCCTATAACATAGGAGTCAAGCACGAGGTCACATCAGGGGCAAGTAGGGAGATTACCCATATCTGCTTGTTTTTGTGTTTGCGGTATTTCTTGGTGTCACGCCTCCGTGTGAGGTAACACCTTTGAAACTTTGTGCATAGTTACCCTGCCCTTACATGTGGTTGGACTTGTGACTATTCACCTAGTCATTGATTGTGAGGTGGTAGCCTTAGTGACCATTCCTAGGTAGCCTACATAGGTGACTATAGGTGGGATGTGCTTTTAGTACTTGGGTTAGATGTTCATTCATGGTATTAGTTCCCCAGAGGGTGCCCGCCTTAATAAAGGGTGCTTTCACCGATCATGGATGTTTAACATTGTTCATTGTAACTGCTCCTCATACCTTCACTAGCCAATTTTGTGAGGACTTCATCTCCCTTAGAGGGTTGGGTTTCAAAAGCTCCCCTAAGCCATTGGTTTGCTTCTTTTTTTCCTAGATTTGTTGTGGGTGTGCTCTTTGGTTCTGTTTCTATGCCGGCCTTAGGTTGAATTGTGTTTTGATTTGCACATATTATTTTCATTGTGGTTGAATCGCCATGTTGGTCTTGTCGATTACGAGGACTAGAGCCAATAACAAAAGTACAACCACCTCTTAAATGGCACAAGATAGCTGACTATGAATTCAAAGAGTCCCATATTTGGTTTGAGGATACTAGATTAGTTGAAGTAGAAGTGGTCGACGAAAATCCTCCACCAAAATTTATCCTTCCTTTGACTAATCCTGAAGCACCCATACTCATCCAGGTAAGAGAACTTTTTAGTGCACCTTTTTCTTTGTTTAGTGATCCTCACACCATGTCAAGACCAAGTGTATCATCCAGTGTGGCTGAGTTATTGAGTCCATCTACAAGTGGGACTGGGAGCATCCCCATGATGTCCACATTACCTTCCTTGAGCACCATTGGACCTATATTGTTTATGATTATTTCTACAGGTCCCTTGATCTGGAGGACACTGACCGTGTCTTCGTTTCCATCCGTCAGTCTAAAGAGCATTCCTATGCCCATCCCATCCACTCGGATGCCTACCTCTGGATTTTCTTCCAGTGGGGGGGTGAGCCTTGGTTTCAGCATGGGGGGTGGATTTCCTTCCACCTCCACCATTCCCATGAGTGGCCTGACATCATCAGGTGCTATTTTACCTTTTGGATGGAACATTCCTAGTGGTTTTGGGGTGATCCCTAGTCAAGTTGGGTGCAGTAGTATGTTAGGAAAGTTTAACTTCCCGTGGGTTAGCACACCTTTCCCTAGGGGAACGTCCCTTGGGGGAAAATTTTCATAATGGGGAGGCTTTCCATTTATTAATACCTCTGGTCTTGGGAGTTCTTCCATGGGACTAATTTTATGAACACTTTTCCTTTGGGGTCTACACCTACTCCTAGGGGAAATCCCCTCGGGGGAATTTCTAGTATTGAGAGAAACCATGCTCTTGGGAGTGCCACAATCACTGGGGATACTCACTCTTATGAAACACCTCAACCCTCTAGTAGTACAAACATAGGGGGACCGCAAGGTTCATTTGGGATTTCAAGAACTTCATCTTCCTCCCAGTATTCATTTTCTCATACATCATTTCTCTTACTTGCAACGTTCGACTTGCTTGATTTTTCGTGTTTGACAAATGAACCTATTTCCCATAACTATTCATGGCCAATCATGCTTGCAAAGCTTCCATCAAACATGCCCAAATTCGATGGAAATCAGGGAGAAGACCCCTCCACCCACATCATGACCTATCATTTATGGTGCTTGTCCAATTCTTTGTTGGATGATAGTGTGAGATTGCGTATTTTCTAGAGATCCTTGACCAGAAGTGTTGCCAAATGGTATATTGACTTAGAAGGATCTTCCTTTAAGAGTTTTAACGACTTGGAAATGGCGTTTTTGACGCATTACCAATTTCCCATATGATATGAGATTGGAATGAAGCTCTTGACATCCTTGCAACATGATACCGCTAATCACATCTTTGATCATATACACGAGTGGAAGAGAAGACGTAGGATGATCCGAAACCAAATTTTGGACAAAATCCTCATGGAGTGGTTCACAAAGTCCCTCCTACCAACCATTTCCAAAGTCATGGCTATGGTCGGGGTGACTACTAAGGAGCAAACCATCATGCGTGCCCAACACTTGGATTTTATTTACTCTCAATCACACACTCTTTATGATATTATCCCGCATGCTCCTAGGCCATTAACAGATACTAAAAATCCAAACCCAGGACCCCATGATGATGATGTGGTGGGTTATGTTTCCCATACATCTATGGGCCAGTTAGCTCATTAGATGGGTCACATGTCTATCTCATTACACCCATCATCTTCTGGCTTTGATGCTCAAACTACAACGACCCCTACTCAGACCCATGAGGTGAATTCAGTGTGATTTGCACACCCAAAGAGTCCTTAACAACCTCGAGGAGAGAAGAAGAGTAATACAAAGAAAAATTCCAACAATGAGGAAAGGACTGCTCCTGCCCAAAACAATCAAGGTGGGGGCGTGAAAGATAAAAACAAGATTCGGTTCCCCTGCATGATTTGTGGGGAGGACCACCCTACTCATCAGTGTCCCATTAAGGATTTGAGGGTATTTGGGTCAACAAAGAGGCCCCCAAAAAAATGATGTCCTAAATCATCCTTTTCCCCCTCAACCTCAACACATGGTTGCAACAAATCCTACCCATTCGCAAGGGGGGCATGGAAGTTACCCCTCAACATGAGAGGTCTTCCTCAAATTCCATAGTTTTCATGTGTGACTAGACGATCAAATTTCAGACTTTATCCAAGAACTATGACAATTCAAAGCATACTCTTGTTGTTCATGACTCAACATCTTATTCCCAACCTTATGGTCCTCTTCAGATTGAGAAGAAATCCTTTGATACACCGCTTTTCCCCTCGAAGGGCGTTCTTCGACAAATGACACACAATACAAATACACAGGTCGCCCACAACTATAATATTATGGAAGACTTGGATCAAACACCTTGTGTTATGTCCGCACTCGAAGTTATCCAAAGTTGCCCAGCACAGCGAAAAGCCTTGTTGTCTTCCATAGGTAGGGTTGATCTCTCAGAGTCGAGTTTGATAACCTTTGATTCTGATCAGGTCCACATAGGCTTTCCCATCAAATCGCTTTCCAGATCAAAGTAAGAATGATGGGGAAAAATATCATTCGCATTGCGATTGATGAAGGAGTCTCAACTTGTATAATGTATATGTCTTGTTGGAAGGCCGTTAACTCTCCTAAGCTCGACACTTCTACAACATTGTTGAAAGCATTCAATGGAAATATGTTCCAACCCCATGGGATAATCATCATCTTACCCATCGAGTTAAGTGGTAATATTGTCTTTGGTGCTGTGGAGGTCGTTGATGCACCTCTTGAGTACAACTTATTACTCAGGCGCACTTGGTTTTATGAGATGACTGCAGTTGTCTCGTCAGTCTTTAGGTTTTTACGCTTCCCTCATTAAGGGAAAATAGTGACAATCGATCAACTTGTGTTTTGTACCCCAGACCCTGAATCCAATGCGGGGTCTAATGTACCCTTTTCTAGTGATACCCAACAATATCATATGAGTGTGGGTGTTGGGATGTTTAAATATCCTTCACTAATGGGAATATTTCCCCTTCCTCGACCACCTCTTGCTACGAACATTTCTCTTATTAACATGATTTCATCATTTACTAGTGGATCCCTCATGTTTATTGATCCTTGGGTGGTACCTCACCCCGAAGATGTTGAATCTTATGGAGCTTCCATACCGCTCACCACGGTCAAGATTATCGATCTGACAATCCCATTAGCGTCCAATGACACTATTCAATGCCTCCATCTTCATATCGAGTGTGATCAACCCACTCCACCCACATGGGTTGTTGACTCTCTCAGTTCACATGATTTCCTAGATATTGAGTTGCCTTCAGATAACGCCATCTTGCATATAATGGATTCCCTAGATAAGCTCAAGGAAGATGAACATCATCAAGAATCCATACTCCCTAATTTGGAACCCACGAGAGTTAACATGATGAGTTTTGATTCGACACTGGGGACATTTTCTAGGGCATCCAATAACCCTCCTAGTCTTGACCCTTTTTCACCTTGGTTATCTTTTTCAAAACTTTCCCTTCCTTCGAAGATTTGTGGGAGGAATTAGTTCTTTTCCTCTCCTATAGATTTTGCTTTAGATCAAACACAAATTTTCAACTACACAAATTTTCAAGGAAATGAGTCTTTTCCTCTCTTATAGATTTTACTTTAGATCAAACACAAATTTTCAACTATATATAAAATATGGAAATGAGTCTATGTGACTCGTCATTTCTTCATGCAAATTAATTTTGATATCTTAATAATAATAAATTGTTTGCACTATATATATAGTGTACACACAAACCAACCACAACATATACCAGTTTGAAGCTACACTTAAATAATTACTAGCGGAAGTAAAACTACTCATATCAACATAGCAATGATTTATAATTTGATTACTTAATAAACCAAATACTCATATAATAGAATATATGAGGGCTACCATAATATTTTTCATGATTTGTTGATTCTTTCTGCTTCCATCAACTTGTGGATTCTTTGATAATCCAACAATTGACTACCCTACCAACTCCTATGAGCATGCTCATTTCCCAAGGAACTCCAAGCCGTAATGAGGTTGTATAAAAGGTATCAATTTAGAAATAAGAGAATAATGAAGTTGCTAAGCTTGGGAATAAAATCTTCACTTCACAACACTCTTCAATATACCAAACTACCAAAAATCACCAATAGAAAGTTCTCAAACACTACGACAACCATCCATCATTCGGGTGTAAAAAGTGTTTTCCTTTTAGCTCAAGCTTTCCTTTTATAGGTTTAGTGGTTGAAGCCACTTATTCAACTCATTCAATAACATAATTTACTAAATTACTAATTGCCTATTATTCACCCACCCATATGTCACTCATATGCACAAGTAATTACTTATTTAAAAATATAAAATAATGAATTATTTGCACCCAACTCTCATACTCCCTATATTTACTCTTGGGTGTTCACTTGATCTCCTCCTCATTTCCTA
>ML796010.1:628521-641165 GCA_009831015.1 Picea engelmannii | reverse complement strand
CAGTGGAAGAACTTCTCCTGACTATCTCATACTTGGCTGTAATCTGTGGAAGGGAACCTATTGTCTTGATCCATTATCCTTAGCCCTTCTTAAACCTAGATTACTTTAGGGACGTCTCCCTTGGACTAGCCCTCCTGAATAGATAGAGCCCCCCATCGAGGTGACAGTGGGTGGGGAAGCTCCTGTTACGCCGGTTTCTATCCTTGACTCAAGCTATTTTAACCTTTCCTACAAACCGTGCGATAACAGGTATCTCAAGCACCAAAATCTCCCTCTACAAAGGCACTCATGGAAATGAACCCACACGTGTCCTTGCATGTCAATGACACCATGACCATTAAATAAATCCCATGCCACTTCATTCACTTATACTTACACTTTGAAGGGTTTCTTGGGATCTACTCCTATACTTGGGTACTGACACACCTAAGAGGATCTTCTGATGGCCCTCCCATACTTAAACTTGGTGAATTGCATAAAGTCTTGAGCTAGTATGAGGTTTGAATTAGATACCTAATGTGAATTGCTTATGTGGCTCTTCTATTAAGTAATGGCCTACTTAGTATGATTCTAATGACTATGATATCTTTTGATGCTTGATTTACCTGATTTTGTGGACCTTGTTTGATCATGATGCATCTTTAACATGGTCCTTTGGAGGATGCTTTCATGATGACTCCCAAGATGTTTTGCACTATATGGAGGACCTTACACATTTGATGATGAGTGTTGAATCTCTTGATGAATTGGCCTCCCTTTGGACACTTTGCAGTACCTCCTAGACCTTGGATGTCAGATTGATGAGATGAGACTTTTCATATATGGCTAGATGGGTCACAGAGGTAAGGAATCCCATATGTTGGACAATGCACCCCTTCAGGTCATTAGGGTTTGGTTGGATGACATTGCACTTGGAGATGATTGTACACCCCATTAGGAGGGATGATGGAGCCTTCTTCATGTAGGATGCTGACATTTTGACCTTAGACGTTGGAGATCTTGAGGATGATGTCATTCTTGATGTGACATGACCTTGTACTAGGCCAACCTAGCATTGACCATGATGAGTTTGGAGTGGGATTTTTAGCATCACTACCAATTTCCTACAACCCCGATTTGTTGGTTTTCCATTTGCATATTGTAATTTCCTACAACCCCAATTTGTTGGTTTTCCATTTGCATGTTGTGTTCTTGATTAGATTAAGAAACTTTTGCATCATATTTGAAAAATATTTTTCTTTTTTGCATGATTTGTGGGGAGGACCACCCTACTCATCAGTGTCCCATTAAGGATTTGAGGGTATTTGGGTCAACAAAGAGGCCCCCAAAAAACTGATGTCCTAATTCATCCTTTTCGCCCTCAACCTCAACACACGGTTGCAACAAATCCTGCCCCTTCACAAGGGGGGCATGGAAGTTACCCCTCAACATGAGGGGTCTTCCTCAAATTCCATAGTTTTCATGTGTGACTAGACGATCAAATTTCAGACTTTATCCAGGAACTATGACAATTCAAAGCATACTCTTGTTGTTCATGACTCAACATCTTATTCCCAACCTTGTGGTCCTCTTCAGATTGAGAAGCAATCCTTTGATACACCGCTTTTCCCCTCGAAGGGCGTTCTTCGACAAATGACACACAATACAAATACACGGGTTGCCCACAACTACAATATTGTGGAAGACTTGGATCAAACACCTTGTGTTATGTCCGCACTCGAAGTTATCCAAAGTTGCCCAGCGCAGCGGAAAGCCTTGTTGTCTTCCATAGGTAGGGTTGATCCCTCAGAGTCGAGTTTGATAACCTTTGATTCTGATCAGGTCCACATAGGTTTTCCCATCAAATCGCTTTCCAGATCAAAGTAAGAATGATGGGGGAAAATATCATTCGCATTGCGATTGATGAAGGAGTCTCAACTTGTATAACTCTATGTCTTGTTGGAAGGTCGTTAACTCTCCTAAGCTCGACACTTATACAGCATTGTTGAAAGCATTCAATGGAAATATGTTCCAACCCCATGGGATAATCATCACCTTATCCATCGAGTTAAGTGGTAATACTGTCTTTGGTGCTGTGGAGGTCGTTGATGCACCTCTTGAGTACAACTTGTTACTCAGGCGCACTTGGTTTTATGAGATGACTTGCGTTTTGTACCCCATACCCTGAATCCAATGCGGGGTCTAATGTACCATTTTTTAGTGATACCCAACAATCTCATATGAGTGTGGGTGTTGGGATGTTTAAAGATCATTCACTAATGGGGATATTTCCCCTTCCCCGACCACCTCTTGTTACGAACATTTCTCCTATTAACATGATTTCATCATTTACTAGTGGATCCCTCATGTTTATTGATCCTTGGGTGGTACCTCACCCCGAAGATGTTGAATCTTATGGAGCTTCCATACCGCTCACCATGGTCAAGATTATTGATCTGACAATCCCATCAACGTCTAATGACACTAGTCAATGCCTCCATCTTCATATGGAGTGTGATCAACCCACTCCACCCACATGGGTTTTTGACTCTCAGTTCACATGATTTCCTAGATATTGAGTTGCCTTCAGATAACGCCATCTTGGATATAATGGATTCCCTAGATAAGCTCAAGGAAGATGAACATCGTCAAGAATCCATACTCCCTAATTTGGAACCCACGAGAGTTAACATGATGAGTTTTGATTCGAGACTATGGACATTTTCTAGGGCATCCAATAGCCCTCCTAGTCTTGACCCTTTTTCACCTTGGTTATCTTTTTCAAAACTTTCCCTTCCTTCGAAGATTTTTGTTTTGTATCTCCTTTATGTCTTGATGGACATCATCAAGGAGTTTTCCTAGCTCAAAAAACCACTCAAGATGAGTATATTTGGTCGCAGAATTCATTACTATGTTGCATGTCTTTGGAATGGTAAGCCATATGAAGCCAACATTAACTCATGAGTTCATTGATTATGAAAAAGATCCTTGACCTAAGCCTACCAATGGGCTCTACTTAGCGTAAAACATCAAGATGTGTAGTGCCTTGTACATAGGTGTGTGGTGCGAGTGTTTTCTTTTGCATATATCATATATCCAAACAATCCATAAATAATTTTTTTTTAGATTTCACTATGCATTTTGACCCCCAAAATCTAGTTTACATGTGTTGACAGGATTACGGAGATTTTTTTGCGGAAATGGCGACTTCCCATGAAATTGAGATATGTGTTTTTAAAACTGGCATATAGGGATAGGTTTTTCCCTACATCCATGATTTGCATTATTAACCATGCATTTTTTCGTCACATGTCTTAGGTTCAATCCCGACAGGTTGCAACATTAGCCACTCCATTTTTACAAGTCGTAACCTACACGATAATGCCTACCTTTCATGGGCACCCTAGTTGGCACTCAGATTTCCATTCAATGCCCATGCTGCGATTTCTCGTAGGCCCAAGAACCCTCTTGTTGCCCCACCATGACTTGATGTCGAGACTCATTTTCCTCTCTTCATCTATATTCTAACCATATCCCGAGAGGGTTCCTGAAATTTACATGTCGCTTAATGGTTGCCTATGCATTCGCTGCTTATGTCATACCTCCTGCCGCTATGCTACTGTTTTCCCAGATTCTGCTTACCGCTATTGCAGTAGCCTTTGACCATCCACCTCTTGCATTATTTGGCCTTCGTTTTGCATCCATATACACATGGAGAGAACAACTTCTAAGAGTGGATCTCACTTGCCAATACCATTTGCATTCCTCTTGCTTAGGTCAGTTCCATGCGCTTGGAACATAGGAGCATGTTGTTATGCCACTTGTTTTCTCTAGATGAGTACACTTTTATCTCTTTTTAGGACTTGTTAAAGGACAAAAATATACATATAGAGTACATTTTTACCTCTTATTCAAAGTCGCTAAAAGACGACAAATACACCATTATGAGTATACTTTTAACTCTTTTTCAGGCCCGTTAAAATTGAATAAAAAACACTACCGAACATACTTTTATCTCTCTTTCGCACTTGTTAAAACATGCAAGAGACAATAAAAACTAAACAAAAAAAAGAGTGGGGTTTTTTTCACCATTAATCTGTTCTCAAAATCGTCGCCAATGCCTCCAAAACCTCTAAATAGTAAATACCACCACTAAAACTTTTGGCTCAAGGTGCCATTGTCCACTGCCAAAAGTTATAAAAAAACAGGGCTGGGTTTTAAGTTTCACTATTGTTCAGAGAAATCGCCAATGACAGGTATGTGCCTTTTAAGTTTCAAGGGTGCATTCAATAGCAATTTACAACTATTAAACAAAAAAAATATATAAAATCGATTTTCCGAGCACTTTACACGTATTTTCCCATGACAAGCACTCACTGTATTGGACGATCAATAAATGGAGCAAGAGGTATGTTTTGCAAAGGAAACAGTAAAATGAACAAGGACCGAAACACGAGTGTAAAGTTCCAGTTGAACTGTAATTTGACAATAGTAGCATGCAATTCAACTATAATTAGACAGCAGTGGCATGTGGTATATCCTGCAGAAACAAACTATGTCCTTATCTTTTCTCAAAAACATCATCAACTAAACATTTATGTTGAATACACGTATCAACTAAACTAAGCTTCGTAAGCAATAAGAAACCCTATCTCTGTACAATGAGAAAGAGACCATTACACGATTAGACACAAGTTAATGCGATTGACAGTGTCTTGCAAAATTATTTTCTCGAATCAGAAAATACACCACTTTAGGGATGCCAGCAACTGCAAATATGAAAATATTTACATAGAACTTGATTAAGAGAAAACAATTCTTGTTAAGCAAGCAACTAACTTCGCAAATTCTTCTCTAACATCTCTATCACTGTTATTAAGATCTCTTTGACATCTCTATTATTGTTACTGGGATCTGAGAGTTATCTTTGATAATAGTTCCTTCTGCCCAACATTTAAACCTCTCCAAGGTTGTCTTTGGCTGGTCCATTGGGACCATGTTTTGTACATCCGTTTCTTTAACCCTGAGAGAACTGAGTGGTCTGTTAAGTTTTAACTGGTTAATAAATCCGCTTCTTTGTCATTTACAAGGGTTCCATAGGTGCTTTCAGAAAATTCTCATGTCCAGAAAAATCCATGGAATTTACACATCTTGAATTTACCTAAAGCAGGCATAATTTGAAGGATTTAACTTTTCAATTTTAAATATTATGTTGACAACCTGAAGAACACAACGAATCGCCTAATCCATGAAGTCACGGACTAAACACCTAATCCATAAGGTCATTGTCCAAACAAAAACAAAATGTTTGATTTATTACAAGCTAAAATTGCATGAACATAACATGACATTTAATATGTTTAATATGACATTACTACATAATCAGTTGCAAATAAGATCATATTCCTATGCATAAACTAGCATCTTGATACCATCTTCTAAGAGTATCAGAATGCAAACTTTCATATTCTGTGTCCACTCAGTAACCAGAAATTCATAAACCAGAGCTACAAAAGATAATTTTTGTTCTCAACCCCAGGGCATCCCTGAAATACTGGTTCAATGGTTCAAGTGTATCTCCATATTTGAGAAATCATAGCAAAGGCCCACATTGCACTCCAAAAGATCATAGTACAAGAAAATATAAAGTGAAGACGATGAAAACTACATATGACATTACTACATATATCAGTTGCAAATAAGATCATATTCCTCTGCATAAACTAGCATCTTGATACCATCCTCCAAGAGTGTCAGAATGCAAACTTTCATATTCTGTGTCCAGTAAGTAACCGTAAATTCATAAACCAGAGCTACAAGAGAAAAAAATTGTTCTCAACCCCAGGGCATCCCTGAAATACTGGTTCAATGGTTCAAGTGTATCTCCATATTTGAGAAATCATAGCAAAGGCCCACATTGCACTCCTTCAAAATATCATAGAACAACAAAATATAAAGTGAAGATGATGAAAACTACATTTTAAGATGTAAAATGTTGATGAAAAAATGCCATACCAACTAATTTAGAACACACTGTCCGACTTTCCAGTATTTACAGGGTAAGAGATACTATTTTACATTGATATTCTCCGTTAATGCCATAATGGAATTGAAAATTGAGGTGCACACCAAATATGATGCAAACAAGGTGACTTTCCCTTTGGTAGCTGGGAAGATATCACACCAGCTATAATCAAAACCCACAGTAAGAACCTAGAATGAAGACTCAAACATGAGATTGCCGCAACCAGTGCCTTGAAAAACTTAAAAAATGGTACAGGAGTATTCCTGTATGAAAATTTGAAGTGATGAAACTATGGATCATAAATCAAACAATATTTAGTCATCGAGCTACAAACAATTTAAAATATATATTTATATTTTTGGTGGTCATAAAGAATTGATAAGACTAATTAGTCCTTAACGTTCGTAAAAATGAGCAATAAACAAGACTTTACAAACTAAAAAAAAAGGATAAGCATCAACTTTGCCCAATTCAAGTTGCCTTTACTACTCTTATGGTGAATGAATGTGTGCACAAACATGCAGAAAAAAACAACTATAGCGCAAAACCTTTAAGAATACATTGAATATACAAAATCAGCTATACATCAACCAACATAATTTTCCACTAAGGATAAATACTAAAGCCGTCAGGAGTCCGCACAAGTTTTGTGGACAGTTCACAAGTTGTATTGTTGATCTGACAATGATTGTCTTGCTAATCAACCAAACTTGTAGATTTGCACTCTTGAATAATTCCAAAGGAACTACATGATAAACCTAGCTTTCCACTGAAAGGTAAACATTAGAATGTTAACTTGCCACGAAGTTTTATGGACAGTTCACATGCTGGATAGATTTTGTTGATCTGATTGTAATCGTCTTTGCCCAGTCAGATTCATCTCCAATGCATGATCTGTTTATGCTTCATGCTAGATTGTTGAATCAGTAAGTCCAATACGAATTCAAATCCCCAAAAGAAGTTTGAAATATGCAAAGATTAAAGATCATCTTTGAAAATATTCCCAATAGCATCTAAATTTTTTCTAAAAGTTATTGTACTTGAAAACACTGGTAAATATTAAAAATAGAATAGAAGCCCATGTCCATCTGTTCTAGCTGTCTCTTTAACCTCCATAGAGAGAAGCATAAAAGTAATAAGAAGAAAAAAAACACAAGAACGTTGTGCATTGTACCTTCAAATTTATTGGAAGACACTCACTATCTTTGTTTCTTTGTTGGACCTTGCTTGTAACGGCTGGAATCTAGTGTCCAGCATAAATTTGTTGGAAGACTCTCACTATCTTTGTTTCTTTGTTGGACTGTGCTTGTAACTGCTGGAATCTAGTGTCCAGCATATGACTCTTGTGATAGAGACGTCATTCTTTGCATATTCTGGGTGTTCTTTGAAAAATGCCTAATAAATTGGCAAAACATATTAGAGCTGAATTCAATCTTTGTCCAAAAGAAATAAATATACATAACAAGAAGTTTTTTAAATTGAAAATTTGAACCTGTACATAGGCCACGCACAATGCTTAGTCTTATTTAAAAAACGTGTAGTCTAAACGTTCGACTTTTTGGAGTTTTTACGGGCATACTTTCCAATCAATTTATACTGAAATCCGGTCAAAAATTGTTGGAACTCCAGATTTGAGTGATTGACTCTGTATAACTCTAGTGCCCTAGGGTTTTTCATGATGCTGAATCTATTTATGCATTCAACAATGCAATTTAAACAACAAAAAATGGTGATTTCACCAAGATCTGTTTCGCTAGATTCTGGGAAAAAGGTTCAAAAAGTCGAATGTTTAGACAATGCCTTTAAAAAAACCCAAATTATTATCTTTGTTGCCGCCTAATACACACCTCGGGTCACGTCGAAGAAATCTTCAATCCACTGAGTGTGTCCTTGGGGGCAAGTCTCGAGTTGAGAAACTATCACTCAACACTCAACTCCTCCATCTAGGCCAACTCCTAGTGAAGCCAATGGGGGTGGTCCATAAGAAAATAAACTAAGGCGAAGTAATCTATAGCACAAAATGAATCTAGGAGTTTAATTTAAGACAAAAGAATAAACAACTATTCTAGTAGCATATATGAAAAAAATAATAGGATCTGCTTATAATAAAGATATAAAACAAGTAAAAACACTTCACCATAAATGATATAGGCTGAAAGCAAGTGCTAATACTTGAAATTAAATGACAATAAGCAAAGGAAATATAGACCAGTGCCAATAATGTAAGAGTTGCTGCAAGATCTAAAATGTTGTTGTAGGAGTATATTGCGAGTGCTCTTGACAAATTTTAATATTAAGTGAGTTGTTTAAGTTAGAGGTTTTGATTCGTGAAGTGGCTTGATAATTGCAAGAACACTTTGTGATTGTTAGTATAAAAGTGTGAAACAGAAAGTAAATCTAATCTATGATTTGGCCCTTTAGAAGTTATCCCTTAAAAAATATAAAGAACAATGTCGGAGGTCCAATGAGGAGAGAACAAATCTCAATAGAGAGTATCCACCTGACTTCACATGCAAGTTCAATGTAGGATCCCTTTTAGCAATAACTGATAAAAGATTGTCCTATTAAACTACTCCACACTAACCAAGGCCCATTTTGATGGACTCCACCCTCAAATCAAGCAAAAACTCACAAAGGGGGGCCAAAGCAACACTGAGCTCTTGAGGGGATGGTTTATTTCCAAATTGAAATTATAGAAAGTAAATCTAATCTACTCTAATCTACAAAATTAAATCTATGTAAGTTAATCTAGAAATTGAATCTTTTGCAGTGCAATTTTCGTTTTATCCTTAGGTTAGTAAAGTAAAGCAAGAAAGAAGGTAAATAAACCAATCACACAAAGACACCTGTTGACCACCTATTCAACTAGGGGGTCAACTCCATGTACCATGAAGATATGCATCATCAGATGCTACCAAGTCAGAGACTTACTGGTTCTACAAGGCAGTTTTGGCCTTCAGCTCTTTTTTTTTTGTAATGGAATTTCCGCTTCCCTGCGTGAGATAATAATGTAATAGGTCTGCATGGATCATAGTTAGCTCAGTTACCTTAGGACTTCATAATTAGAGGTGTCTCTTTCACCGAGTGTTTTTTTTCCTCGGGTTATTAATTTGGCCTAACCAACCTTGTTAATTTCCCTTGAGTTTTTCACTCCCACAATATTTTTTCCAAAGTGGTGAAAGGCGTTCTAATGGTTTCGTTCTCTGGTGGCTAGTGTCTAGGAATGTTGTAAATGACCATGTAAGACATCTCTCAAAGTTTTGCAGAATTCCGTCGAGTCTAGATAGTTTTTTTTTTAATTTATTAAAATTGCCTAAGTTGGGTAATTTTAATTAAATTTTGATAAAAAATGTAAAAACTAGGTCCTTGGGATTTTTGATAGGGGTATTTGTGCTCAAAGGAAATGGAATGAGACCCCCTACACCCTTGGACCAAGTTTCAACTCAATTGAACAAGTTTTGTTACATGTTTGTCCATGAGAAGTCTTAGTCAGTCAAAAACAACAATTTAATTGCTAGTCATGACATAGTCAAAATGTCATTTTTTGTAAAATTGAGCTAAATGGTTAGAGTAAAGGTGGGAGATGATGCCTAAACCTTAGCCTATCCTATCCTAACCCCTTTCCTAACCTTTTACACCCCCTTACCATTACCCACACTTCATTTCACTTGCTCCCCAAGGAAAGTTGCGCCCCCCTTGAGGAAGTCAATGTTCCATCTTGAAAATTAAAGTGGGATGAGCCCCCTAACCCCTAGTGCACCCTTCCTAGCCCCTAACCTTAGTGTTGGGTGGTCTAAAAGAGGATTACCCATCCCCCTCACTCATCCCTCATTCCCCTCACCTCTCCAAAACCCTAAAAGTGCACCCTCGTTGAGATGATCACTATTGCTTGGGTGTGGACACTCGTCTTGCATCCAAGATGGGTAACTTTGCCTCTCAAAGTATAAATGAATGCCCTCTCCCCCTCATTTCCTCACCAATTCTTATTCTATTTTTATGCTACCCATTTTTCTCCTCACTCTCCTCGTCTCTCCTATCTTGCTCTCATCATTTCTTACTCTCACATTTCGAGAGGAACTTGTAGCAACTAGTTGCTGCAATTTCCTACTTGCTAATAGAAGTGCGTTGGAGGACCCATGGTGTGTCAAAGATTTGTCTTGGTACACTTGTGAATTTGAGGTGATATTGTGTATTTGTGGAGCATTCTTAAGATATTGAGTAGATTTCTCAAGCAAATTAGTTTGTTTAGGTAGATTTTCAATAGTGTTGTTGTGAATCTATGTGAGTAGAATAATAGATCTTCAAGATCTTTGCTCTCATCTTGTAGGTTGTTTCACAAGTTTTTGCAGGTTACCTCAAGGGTTTGCAAGGTTTTCTTTGAGTTGGAAGCTTGCCTTCATAACCCATCTTGAGCCTCCTTACTTTCTATATTTATTTTTTGTTCATTAAATTTCAGAAATTTGGGTTTACTAACACTTAGAATAGGTCACGCAAACTATTTTTATTGTTGAAATTTGTATGCAGAAAATATCTGTGTAAAAACATAAATTTTCTTTCACTTGTTTTGTGTTTTGCAGCATTTCCAGCAAGCATTTGCTTGCTGTTTTTTGGAGATTCTCGCCAGTACAAGGGGAAGTGCTTGCTCAAATCAAGCCACAAAAAACTCAAGGAGAGCCTCACTTTGTTGGGTAACAATACCCATCTCTTCCTCTTCTTTCTCTACCATTGTAAGCAAGCCCAAGGGAGTCCCTAAGAGGTTTGAATTTCTTGTTTATAATTTTCTGCAATTTATCATTTAGTTTGTGCCTACATCTTGGTGTGACCTTGGCTTAGCCAACCTCCAAAACCGTAAGGCTAGGATAGTCTTTTTATTTTTGCCATATTTATTTATTTGTTTGCCCCACTTGTCATTAGGACAAGGTTGAGTGGCTAGTTTAATTTCTGTTTTTTGTTTCATTTTATTTCAATCATCTTTGGCACAAAATAGGAAGGCTTGCCTCTACCTTGTGTCATTATATGTGGTTTGCTTAGTTTTAGTTTTATTCTTTCAAGCATTTCATATTTATTGTTGCCTACACCTTGGAGTGAGCTTGGCTTAGCCAACCCCCAAAATCGTATGGCTAGTTTAATGGTTTTACTTCTCATGTGTTGATGGTTAAAATTATCTAGAAGTAGAAGTAACACACATTAATGCTAGTTTAGGCCCATGGAGGCATAGTGATCTATTGATGCTATCTTAGTCCCTTATTGCAAGATTTAATCATTTCAAGTACTTGTTTTTATTTCCTAATCTTACACAAGCACTCTTTATTTCTTGCAAGTATCATGGGCATGCAATAACGTTAATGGTTTAAGACAACTTATTTTATCTTTCTTGCAAGTTGATGTCAAGTAATCCTTTCATGCTATTTCAAGCTATATCTTGTGATTAAGCACTTTCATTTCTTGCAAGCAACCATTTTCGTTTTTGTTCAAGCACTCAATTCTTTGGCAATCAACATCTTGCCCAACACATACACTAACTTAATTTATCTTAGTTTCATAGGCCTAAAATTTATTAGACTTAATAGGGCACTCACCACTGACCCAACTTTGCCATTTAAACGGGGATTGAAAGGAAGCAACATAAGGTGATAGGTCAGGGACGATCTCACAGCGCACAACGTCCTTTACAGGAGTACTTCTTTCCTTGGGTTGACCTGTGGAGCTAGGGTGAGGCCTTGTTTGCCTCACTTCTTGAGCACCCAACAACTACTTGGTACAAGCGGAGGGAGTCTTGAGGTTGACACTTAGTTAGGATTCACCTTTAAACTTAAAAACTTTAATAATCCTTAATCCACTCAACCTTTGGGCATTCACTTTGGCACTTACATTCTTTATGGTTGACATTTAGATCTTGCAAGATTTTCACTTTCAAGTGGTTTTTAGTTGCGCCTTTTGCCCTTGGAGGCTTGTTTTAGGCATTTCATTTTCAGCTTAAGTGGTGTGTTGTTTAATTGGATTGGCCCCCCTTGAAGTTGCACATCCTTTGGAGGCAACTTCATTGTTGGGTGTGTGTAATTTGTGTTTGCCATTGAAAGCAGTCACATAGAGTTGCGCATCCTTTGGAGGCACTCTATTGTTGAGCATGCTGGCTTGATGTGTTGGTAATTGCTTTTTTTTGAGATATCTTCATTTCCTGCACAAGTCAAGCAACCTATCTAGTGTTTATATCTCATTGTTCATAATTGTGACATCTATGTATCTTGTATTTAGTTGTAACTCTTAGATATTCTTTGTTGTAGCTTTGTATCTAGTTCTTTTGTAATCTTTGTAATCTTGTGTAAACATTGTAAAATCTATATCCGTTAAATTCTAGTTGACCCCTTGCCCAACCTTAGGCACTAGTCCGTAGTTGTCTTAGGAAAGGGTTTGCTTTACATGTGAATTGTTGCACATTACATTTGTTGCTTTAGCATATAGGCTAGATCTTCCCCCAAACCTTTTAACTAATTAAAACCTGTTATCGCACAGTTTGTAGGAAGGGTTTAGGCAGCTTGAGTCAAGGCTTAAAACCGGCGTAACAGGAGCTTCCCCACCCACTGTCACCTCGATGGGGGGCTCTTTCTATTTAGGAGGGCTAGTCCAAGGGAGACGTCCC
>ML796010.1:600429-625778 GCA_009831015.1 Picea engelmannii | reverse complement strand
GAAGGTTATAATGATCAAATATGACACATACCATGATACCTCGGACCAATTACCTCATGAAGCAAGAGCCTTTTCTGATGCAAGCCCAGGCCGGTAGTGATGGAGGCTGGTACTGCTAGCAGGACAAGTATGGCTGAGAAGAAAAGATGGGCCCTCAAGGGCCATGCTCAAGTCGATCCACTCTCGTACTCCATGTCTGGGATCATGTGGGCCTCGAGACATGATCTCCTAGTTATCCCTAGATATCGGGGATAACAAAACCAACTCCTAGAATTAATCTTTAATCTCATATAGTAACTAGGGTCTACCCCCCTTGGCTTCCCTAGGAGTAAGCCTAGAAGAAAGAGGTTCAAGTCGAGGTGACAGTGGGCTTTGAACCTAGGCATTGTGCCTCCAAGGACACACTAAGTGAGCAGGACTTAGCTCACGTTTCCAAGTGTGTATAAGGACGACAACAACACCTATCCCCTATTGAAATTGGGCACTGGGTAGCCCATTGATTTTATTAACGGTTTACAATCTCTTTTTTGGGAATGCTTGTGAACTTTATAGAAACTAGATCAACAAGCTTACAAGTTTTTTAGAATGATTTATTTTGACGAGGAAAGGTTCTCCCTGGGGTCTCGAATGGTCTAAATCTTCAAAATTTGGACAACATCTCCTCTTGGATGTTCATCTTTCCTGCAAAAGAAACAAACAAACAACCCACAAAGATGCCCAAAATCAATTTGGACAACTTGTAGAAAGAAGTCAAACTATGACAAAATGTTTCTAAGTAAAAAGACTAACTAAACTAGTAAATTACAACCACAAAGGCAAACCAAATGATGAACGAACTTAGTGGTTTTGTTTGTTGTTCGGAACAAAAAGCAAAGTAGCACTAAAGAATTAAAATGAAAACTTGCTAAAAGATGGATTCTTTCTATGCTAGATCTAATCTTTAAATTGATAACTTAGAGATGGAAAATAGATCTAGTTTATAGATGCATGCAAAACAAGATATGGAAGATATATAGAAAGAAGATTCAAATCTGAATTTTTTTATGCAAAACTTAGTAACCAAAATAATGTAGAAATTATGAGGAGAGAAAGAGGAGCTTGCAATGCTTGGAACCCTTGGGTGATGGGGTCTTCCGATGGATTGAAGAGGGACTATGTCCTTGAAATGTTGGAGTAATGGAGGATGCAAGATTGATCAACAACTTCTCCAAGCTATGAGGTCCTGTGAACTAACAAAGATCTTGCAAAACAAAATGTTAAAGTTTGGTGCCGCCTACAAGGAAGACTCAATGAGAATGTTAGTTAACATAAACACACATGCACATCAATATATTTCAAATAAGCTAACAAAAGGATTAATGAAAGAAAACTAGCATCAATAATCCTAAGCCTAGGTAACAATCGAGATACAAAAAACTTAGAACAACAACACCTCATGATAAAACCATATGACAATATTCATCCACTGATTTGTACAAGACACCTTATTGACCTCCAAAGCCTTTTATTCCAAAATGATAGTATTACAATGATCTTTACAACAACAACAAGCTATACTCCAACTCCCATTAGCCAACAATGGAGAGGAATGCTTCATTATATAGCATGAGGGGCACACTTCCCAAGGAAGAAGGGCGCGCCACTTGGAGAGGAATGATGAGACAAGTGTGAGATGTAGGGTTGCCACATCTCTCCTTGCTCCAACAACTCGCCACATCTGAGTGTGTGAGAGAGAGAGGTCTCTACCTCTCAAGAGGTGGCACACTCTTGAGGAGAGTGAACCACCTCTTGAGAGGGAGGGCGCACCTCACCATAAGGGAATCCTCCAACTCAAGAGAACACTCAACCAACTCAGCCATCACTCTCTCTTAAGTGCCAACAAGGCTTACTGAACTCAAAGAGAGGGTGAGTTGACTCAAAACATGTCCCCGACATGTTTCTCAAAAAATAGCAATGCTGATTTTTTGTCTTTTTTATGTCTTATATTTCCCTTTTCTGACAGAGATAGACTTTTAGTGATTAAAAATCACGATTTTCACTCACAAAGGGGGTACATAGGTAAAGTGGGTATTCTAAGCAAGAAAATGAATACCCCCAAGGCATATGATGCCTCCTAGTACCACTTATTTAACTTATACATCAAATACAATTAAAATATCCTGTTTTTGAGGGAATTTTTTATTAGTTGAAAACATTAAAAAAAATCTAAGGGGGACTTAATGCATTTCCATAAGACTCAAGAGTGATGAATAGAATGGTAATATACATTAGAGACTAGACTTAGTAAACACACAAATTCCTAGCCACTAGGACATACTCCAGCTTTGAAGGATATTGAATGAAAAAACTTAGAAATTATAACTCGCTTGTAAAGTAGCAAGATATAATTAGAAAGTAAAAAGAACAGTCTGGAGTAATGTACTAATGACCAAGTATTAGGGGGCTAATTCTTTTACAGAGTTCATCATGCTAGCTCATCTTATTACAATTCCCCATGGGGGTATGGAAAATGCGTGAAAACAAAGAAGAAAAAGAAGGGCCATAATGTTCGAATGGACTTCTGAACTCTGAATTTGAACAAGTGTTTGTTCAATCTTTGGCGGCTCAATTGCAAGTCCATCCTAATGCAACTTGGAGGATAACATTCGCTCCATATGGGGACGTGTGCTTTATATTTAGGAAAGCACGCGAGAATCCAGAGTCTGTAATCCGCACAACACTGAACAAGTGTCTCACCAAAATAACATCAGTCACACATGTATATAGAAACCAACAATATAATGAAGTTGCACAAATAATATACATATATACAAGGAAAATGCAAAAAAAGAAAGTGAAGTAATATACAAGGAAGAAGTAAAGACATGAAAGTAAAATACAAAGGAGAAGGGTTAGAGAGATTTATGTTACAATGGATGCTCCCATGGGCATCAGATGATTGTGCTGAAGAACTTGAGGAGCTTCCCATTCACTGGTAGAGTCAGCTTCTCTCCATCCAATTGGCCGAGGGAGAAAGAATTGGTACCACCCATATCATAGATAATATATGGTCTTGTCCACAAACTGTCAAATTTGCCATGCTTCCCTGGCTTCTCTTTTCATTTGTCCCATAACAATATTGTGTCACCCTTTTAAAATGCCCTTGGTCTGGAGACTTATCAAATGACTTTTCAACATGTTATCCCCAATTTCTAGGCATAAGGAGATGATGTCTCAAGGCCCTCAAGTTGCAGACATGGAGTACCAAGAGACATGATTGACAAGCTCCAGATGCACAGAAAGAGACCCACTTCACCACCACGCATCCTCGGTTCGTCATGATGGCATTCATTACATCAACTTGCTTTCGGAAGACAATGGGTCTTGCTCCATGAGGTACAAGTCAGGTATTATGGTAAGTTTCACTTTAATACTTGAGGCATTTGAGTATGTTGCATTTAAAGTTGCTTTCGATTATATAACATCTGCTTGGAGATTATGCTCTTTGCCATGTTTCACCTTGGTGGTTGACATTGTGCCCTAGTAAGTGGTCACCCTTTTCGTCTCCTTATCTTTTGGGATTTTCGAGTGTACTGACCCAAGAAGGGATTATACTTTATTTCATGGGAAGAAGGGGTTGAAGGCCTAGAGGAAATGTAGCTGGAAAATGATAAAAGCAAAAACTATAACCTTCCAAATGTTTGCCCAAGCAGGTCCTGAGAATGATGAAACGTTTCTCCTAAAAAAATCAAAGACCTACAAGAAACAATTTCATATTATATAGACGTCCCACTTGTTGAGGGATCTACACAAGTGCATTACAACCATTGCTTTACCCCTATGGCACTCTGTGTACCTCTGCAATGTTCCTTGTTAATGTTTATGCCATTATTATAGTTCTTTGCATTTCAATAGATAAGAGCATCATAAGAACAAGATCACTGAGAAATACACATTCACAAGAGACACAACATTTATCCTGGGAAACTCTCTAGCGGAAGAAAACCCAGCAAAAACTTCCTTATCATAAATAGCTTATACAATGTTCAAGAGATAACTCAAACCAATACATAAAGTCCTCCCCAAGAGATGCGCCACCCTTCTTCTCCTCTCTCCAACTTGTAATTGCAGCTTGCCTCATAAGCGAATGAGCAAGTGAGTTGTGTGTTTGAAGTGAGGCCCTAGCCTCTTATTTATATCAAACTGGCATGTGTGAAAGGTCACAACTGGCAGGGCCAACCTCTCACTCTGGGTGGGTAAACCCACCTTTAATTAATTCTGGGTCTTCCATTATAACTGCTGGGGCCGACTTCTTATTCTGTCCTTTGTAATTGTCTGATGACCAATCCACAAAAGGGGATTTGGTCCTTATACAATTACCGACATGATTAATCCTCAATGGGGATTAATCCAATAACAATAATAATAATAATAACATGATTAATCCGCAATGGGGATTTAATCCAATAATAAAATAATAATAAGAATGCTCTTCGCAGTTACATTATTTCAACATTCCCAAGCCAAGATGCCAGGAACATCACGGTTTGGGTGAATTTTTAACCTTTACTGGTTGTGGCATTTCGTCAAACACTTTGCTTACTATGGTTCTTTACGTTGCGCTTAGGGTTATAATGATGGTTTTATTGTGTGTTTGCAGCAACAAATAATAAGATAAAGCAATGTAACATACCACAACCACATGCAAGATCAACAATATGATAGACAACCCAAAATACCTCAGATCTAATATTTATTCATAATAATAAGAACCTGATACAAGGATGATGTAGATCTGGAATGATCAACAGATAGATCCAATAAACAGAATAGAAGCTGCTACAAAATGCTCCCGGGAAGAAGATAGAAGCTTCCAAAGGATGGATACACGATGAAACCAAATACTAGAAGAGATATAGGCTGTATGCACTACCAAACCCCAAATTGGGAAGGCCACGCTCTGCTGGAAGACTGAAACCCTCAATAATTTGGCCCAACTGAAGAGAGCCTCCAAATGAGTCCAAACTCGGCCAAATGATAGATCGGGGTGATAGGATCCCCCTCCTGAAGTCTCAGGCCAAAATGCTATGGATAACTCTTCCAAATGTTGAATCCTCCAATGAATCGACGCCCTCCTGAAACCCTAAATGTGCCCAATAATTCGGCCCTGATGAAGGAGGCCTCCAAATGCCCTGAAACTCGCTAGAAAGATAGATCGGGATACTGCAAGTCACTAGGTGAAGTCTCTAGGTCAGATATGAAGTATAACTGCTCCAAACTGAATAGATCTGAATCTAAAAAATGCCCTCCTTCTCTCCAATTCGCCCCAATGCTCTAGGGAATCATCTGGACCATAAAACTCTCTCAAGAGGCACTAGAAATCATGGCCAAGGCCCTGAAAGTAAAACCCAAGTGCTCAAATCTCCAAGAGATCTCTCAAACTGCTGCAACGAATCCTTCCTTCAATGAGTGGTGTGCCCCCCTTGCTGGAAACCCCCATTGGTGTGCCCTCTCTCTCTTCCTGTGCCTGTGGCTAGTGTAGAACCCTCCTGCACTGTGTAGATATGAACTAGAATGGTGTGTGGGAGTATTGCATCGCCGAGACCAAGCTTGGGACAAGCTAGGTGGAATCTTTCACCACCGAATTGTCCTCTAGGGTTTGTTAAGTCAAAACCCTCAAAACCCCCAAGGTATGGTCTCTCTAGCTAGAAGCCAGATATCAAAATGATAATCATACATAAATAATGGGAGAATAGAGGCCCTTGCCTCTCCTTTATACTTCTTGCTCACCTTGTCTCTCCAAAGTGACTTTTTTTTTTTTAATTATTAATTAATTAATTAACCCTTTTACCTCTGAAAAGCGCCTTACCTCTCCTTGTGGCTTCCCTGGCCACTGAAAGTCACTTCTCATCATCTTATCCTGTAGTGTTGTTCCTCCCGATTCCAATGAGCTATTACACTGAGAGGTTCCTCCAAGTAATGTTCCCAAAATGACCTCTTCAGTGAATTTAATTAACCTATAGCTCAAAATACTCAAAATCCTGGAAATCATCGAAATGCAACGGAACCAAAGCCAATTTGTGCGGAATGGATTAGAACGATGAAATAGGATGAGCGATGCAATACAGACCCCAAAATATCCCTCAATAGCTTCTGTACTCGCTATAATCTCCAACTGGCTACCCGGGTCATCATAACACTGTGTATTACTCTGATGTCCCAAAGTGGGGACATTACAGTCCTCCCTGCTAGAATATTTCTTGTCCTCAAGCAATAACTAAACCCATCCAAATATAGTACCGGGGTCCCACGTCCACCTGTGGGACATACAGTAGGTCCAATCCAGAGATGAACTATCATACACTTCACCCCCTGGGTCCCATATCAAGAAATGAACTGCCATACCCTGTGAAGCATAGTCCTGAAATATATCAAGTCCGTGAATCTCTTGCACATGACACATGGCCTCATCCCAGAATGAGTCCATCCTCCAAGATACTACCAAGATCAACATGACCTCCATCAACTGCACATGCCGATGCCAAAATGAGGTACTGCAAGACCTCCGTGAGACACCCTCAAGTGATGTGCTCTCCTCAACACTGAAGCTCAATGGAAAGTCATAACAACATTCCTCTGCAAAGGTCCACTCGCCCCTGTCAGTCAATGAAATGCTCAACCCTGCAATCCCTGGGTCCCATGCTAGTCTCTGTCGAAGATCACCATGCTAGCACTGCACTACGCTGACCCTGCCTAACTGCTCCCTGTATATATACTGGATCCTCAAACTAAAGTACCCGTGGAAATTGGACCTGTTGTCCAGAAGCTACATCTGTAAAAACATCATTGTGGAAGTAGTATCTGCCCAACCATCTCCATGTCCGATCATGATGATCAAGAGTGAAAAGTTGCCTCACTCCGTAGGACAAGTCCCTGTAGGCCCACTCCAAACCAACCCATGGTGGCATATGTGACTCTCTGGCGCAACCTGGGTCACCCTGTAGTGAAACATCCTGCTAGCCAAATGAACTCCTGGATCCCATGGCAAACTTGGAAGTTTATTACTTCCAATCTCCTCTAACTGCTCCTGTGTGGGACTGATCACTATCAGAAGTCCTTTGTGCTCATCTTCTATCACCTGGCCTATGATGCTCACCATCACGCACCAAGTCTCAACTGGCTGCCTATGACGATCCACCTCTATTCAGCTGGATGCCGTAAAAATACTCATGTCAGGTGGTATCAGCCTAGCCACTCCCCATGTCCTCAACCACGACCTATCCCTCCTCATGCTGTTGTCTATGATAAAAGTGTCAGGAAAGGCTAACAAAAACATCTGCAGCTGACTGTAGCACTGGAAGATATCACATGCTTTGGTCAATCCCAAGGATTCGAGTAGAAGCTCGTCCATCGGTATCCATGATAAATACTCTCCTGTGGTCATCACCGAATCCCAACCATCCAGTACAACCGGAAGTAACTCCTCCAACTGCTGGTCAACCAACCTCCATCTCTCATCTCCCATACAACTGTTGATACTATGAAGGTGATCTCTCATAACCAGGAGTTGCTGCAATGGAGAGGCATCTACATGCTCCCCTAAGTGTGTCTCCAACCTGCAAGACAATATACCCCTCTGAATCCCATCGTACATCTCGACATGTCTCTGTGAGCTATCACTCGCCGTTGTATGCTCCGGCATACTCATGTCATCTCCCGTATATTCATGCTGCATCGTAGATCCTAGGTGTACTACTGGATCAACCTCTACATGAAGGTCAACCACTCTCGGAATACAAATGGACGTGTCCTCAAAACTGCCCCTAGCTCTGGAGTCCCTATGCATATGTGAGTGCTCGACTGTCTCAAAGATCCTTGTAGAGGGTAGCTCTTGCGCCTCCCGATCATAGATCCCCGTACTCATCAGTGATCCTGGGTACTCCTCATGCTCCTCTGCTAGACCACCAACACCCTCTAGCAATGTGACTGGCTGACATATCTGAGTATCCACTATGATAGATGAAGTGGATCTCTGACGAATCTCCTCAGGAAGCTCCTCTGATCTAGACTCTGATTCTTGAAGGGTTGTCTGTGTGGCTCTCAAGAATCCTCGAGTGCTCTCTAACTCCTGAGTAAGTTTTTCCACCTCCAACTCCTTCTCCCTCAGAGCCTTATGATACATCTCACCAATCCTCAATAGGTAGTCCTTGTCAGTCAACAACTATTGGTAGTCGGTCCTCATCACAAATACTCTCTCCCTGAGAGTATGAAAGTCATCCATGGGAAATTCCCCATCTAAACTACCATGTGCCACTGGTGCCCTCCAACAATAATCTGCCATCAATGCATGAATGTCATCACTGTGCTTGGTGGTTTCCATGATCATATCCTCTCTAATGCTCAATTGTCCTGTCAAGTGGTGTGACTCATGATCATAGTCATGTTGAGGTGCCAACTCATATCCCTCATTGCTAGTGTCAGCCCCAGAATCCCCAACAACACTCTTTGCAAAAGATGAAGCAACGAATTGGTCCCTGTCTACTATGCTATTGGGTCCTCCTATATACAACTGCACCTCATTACTAGATGTTATCTCCCTCAGAATCACACTGCATCCTGTATGAACAATTGTGTCCTCCTGTGCACTCACCCTGCTACTATCATTTGCGCCTGGATCCTGTATGACACGTGCTATGGTCATCATGACTGATAAAGAGTGCATCCTCATCAATGCAGGCCGATCCTAGAAGTAAGTGCTCCATCATCCTGTCAGTCTCCACAATCTACTCAACTAATGGAGTCTCCAAAGGCTGTGACTCAATCTCCTCATGTTGATTTGTATGTGTAAGGTCAACTGTTTTCATGTCCTGTATCTCCTCCTGGATCTATGGGTCTACATGTCCATGGTGTGCATCCCTCACGTACGAATCCTCTATGCTACTCCTATCCCCATGTGATGAGTCTGTCGTAGGTGTCTAGGAAGATGACAGATGTGTCATGGTCACCATAGGGAGCTCGTCCTCTCTAGGTGTTGACACGTGTGGATCTCTACTAGTGTCATCCCTCGGCTAAAGTGTAAGGTCATCAACACATGGTGATATGGCTACTGAAATACAGGTGCTATCATCCTGTCCATCCCACTGTTCCTCCAAGGCGCAAGGGTCACTTCCTCCTCAAGCATGCCAGAATCACTAGCCTTTGTGCAAGAATCACTAGCATCATCTGACTGCTCCAAATAAGCATCTAGCTCTCGCTCTGTATCCTCACACACCTCATCATCACTGTCATAGTGCACCTCAATAAAGTGCTTCTTACTTTTATCCTTACACCTATGATCTGGTTCCCAAGGCACCTTGCAATTGTAGCAAAGTTGCGTGCTCCAAATGGGTGTGGGGTTATTCTGTGCTTCCTTCCATCTAGCTGTTGTGGCCATGTATTCCTCTGCTTGGTTGACCCAAAAGGTAACCTCATTTGTGCTCCACCTAGGATTATACATGGATAAATACTGTTGGAATGTTACTTGAGCCCTAAACCCCTCACTAAGGTCGTAGTAATATTCCCATCTACAACATACCTCTCTAGCAAAATCCTTAACATCCATCTCTTCTTATGGGAGACCCCTCTATGGCTCTGCATGCATGCGCTAATTCCCACTGGCTGCAAGAATCTAAGCTCTGATACCACTGTAATGTTCCCAAGCCAAGATGCCAGGAACATCACGGTTTGGGTGAATTTTTAACCTTTACTAGTTGTGGCATTTTGTCAAACACTTTGCCCACTATGTTTCTTTAGGTTGCGCTTAGGGTTATACTGATGGTTTTATTGTGTGTTTGCAGCAACAGATAAGAACATAAAGCAATGTAACATACCACAACCACATGCAAGATCAACAATATGATAGACAACCCAAAATACCTCAAATCTAATCTTTATTGATAATAATAAGAACCTGATAAAAGGATGATGTAGATCTTGAATGATCAATAGATAGATCCAATAAACATAATAGAAGTTGCTACAAAATGCTCCCAGGAAGAAGATAGAAGCCTCCAAAGGTTGGATACACGATGAAGACCAAACACTAGAAGAGATCTAGGCCGTATGCACTAAGACCCAATTGAAGAGAGCCTCCAAATGAGTCCAAACTCGGCCAAATGATAGATCGGGGTGATAGGATCCCCTCCTGAAGTCTCAGGCCGAAATGATGTGGATAACTCCTCCAAATGATGAATCCTTCAATGAAGTTGTACCCTCCTGAAACCCTAAATGTGCCCAATAATTCGTCCCTGATGAAGGAGGCCTCCAAATGCCTTGAAACTCACTAGGAAGATAGATCCTGACACTGCAAGTCACTAGGTGAAGTCTCCAAGTCAGATCTGAAGTATAACAACTCCAAACTGAATAGATCTGAATCTCAAAACTGCCCTCCTCTCCAATTCGCCCAAATGCTCTAGGGAATCATCTGGACCATAAAACTCTCTCAAGAGGCACTAGAAATCATGGCCAAGGCCCTGAAAGTAAAACCCAAGTGCTCAAATCTCCAAGAGATCTATCAAACTCCTACAATGAATCCTTCCTTCAATGAGTGGTGTGCCCCCCTTGCTGGAAACCCCCAATGGTGTGCCCTCTCTCTCTTCGTGTGCATGTGGCTAGTGTAGAACCCTCCTGCAATGTGTAGATCTAAACTAGAATGGTGTGGGGGAGTATTGCATCCCCGAGACCAAGCTTGGGACAAGCTAGGTGGAATCTTTCACCACCGAATCATCCTCTAGGGTTTGTTAAGTCAAAACCCTCAAAACCCCCAAGGTATGGGCCCTCTAGCTAGAAGCCAGATATCAAAATGATAATCATACATGAATAATTAGAGAATAGAGGCCCTTGCCTCTCCTTTATACTTCCTGCTCACCTTGTCTCTCCAAAGTGACTTTTCTTTTTTTTAATTATTAATTGATTAATTAAATCACTTTAATTAATTAATTAACCTTTTTACCTCTAAAAAGCGCCTTAACTCTCCTTGTGGCTTCCTTGGCCATTGAAAGTCACTTCTCATCATCTTGTCATGTAGTGTTGTTCCTCCCGATTCCAATGAGCTATTACACTGAGACGTTCCTCCAAGTAATGTGCCCAAAATGACCTCTTCAGTGAATTTAATTAACCTATAGCTCAAAATACTCAAAATCATGGAAATCGTTGCAATGCAACGAAACCAAAGACAATCTGTGCGGAATGGATCATAATGATGAAATAGGATGAGCGATGCAAGTCGGACCCCAAAATATCCCTCAATAGCTCTTGTACTCGCTATAATCTCAAACTGGCTACCCTGGTCATCATAACACTGTGTAATACTCTGATGTCCCAAACTGGGGACATTACAACCTCTCCCTTCAAGTGACATTGTGGTACTGCCTCCCAAGTTTTATGTTACCCATTTGGTGTATCCAATTGTTCTGGATTTTAATTAATTAATGGTAAATAAATGGTCTTGGAAAAATGATGCGTTGAAAACAAAGGATCACCTTCTACAAAGGAACCCATAAATGAGACAATATGAACCCTTGTATATCATAAACCCCATGCCCAAAAGTCTTGCCCTCATCCACTTCATCTTAGCCACATGACTTAGAGAGGGGCCCACCTAGGAAACACTCCTTGACTTAAGGAATGGCTCACCTAATAGGTCACTCTGACAACCCTCCCATGACTAACTTGGAAAATTGCATAGGGTCTTTGAGCACTTGTTTAATTTGGTAAGGTAGTTTTGATGCACATGTTTAAGTGGCTCTTGTATTGAATGTTATTTTACTTGCCATTATACATTTGACTTGAGACCCTTGTAGGGAAAACTCATCTATCTTTGCAGGACCTTGTTTGATGGACGTTTTGAAGGAACAAGCCCAGCTTGGGCCTTCATTGGGGCAGGAAGCCCACAGGTTGGATGCCATGACCCAAACTCTGGGGGAAAGACAAAGGTTGGACGTTTCCTTTGGAGGCAAGAGAGAAGACCTTGGAGCTGACACCTATTCCTATCTATCCCAACGACTTTCCTTTCGAGGCCTTACACCACACTTCTTGGGCTTGACTAGGGCTAAGGTTTGTGGTGGTGATGATGATGATTTGATTGACACTTGGCACCTTCAGATGAGGAAGACCCCTTGCACCATGGAGACGACCCTAGTGCATGAAGGGAAAGCCTAATGCCTTCCTCCTATTGTTCAATGAATTGCCAAAAGTACCAAAACATCACCCCCTTAGGGCTTGATGTCACCTTTTACGGTTTCTTTATGTGTAAAATCAAATTAAAATTGTAAAGGGGCAAAATTAAGGGGGATGGCCCCCTTGTTTTGTGGTTTAACCTAACTAAATGTGGACAAACAATTTTTAGAGGTTTTGTATAAATAAGGATCAAATTCTTTACATTTTTATCATAACTCTCTCATGGGAGAAGAGCTACTTGGATGAAATTTTCACCCCTCTTGGGAAAATTACATCTCTCTCTCTCTTATGCAATTTTTTGGAAGCTAGTAATTGTTCTTGAGGAGAAAAGTGGTTTGCTACCTTTCTTGGAGGCTTATTCTTGCATGTGGATGGTGTTGACCACCTATTTCGACCAAGGTTACCAGAACCGGTAAAACTGGTCTGTCCAACTAGTTCACAGATTCCACCGGTTCAAACCGCCCCTTCAAACCTCCTGTGACCAGTTCCGTACGGAACCAGATTTTTTCCCTCAAACCGATCAGTTTCGTACAGTCGACTTACGATCGGAAAAGTGAGGGGAGATTCAAATTTAAAAAAAAAATAAGAAAAGGGGCACGCATGGGAAGGTTCTAGAAATGTCTAGAGCCCCTAATAAACCTATAAAAGCAACCCCACCCCCTCTATTTCACTCACCAGGGGAATCAAGCCAGGCTTAGAATCCCCATATTGAGTCTACTCATGTTGAGGATGTAGATGATGACTCTGAGTTTGAGTTTCAGTATGCAAATTCAAATTATTAGATTTTGTAGTCTCTACTCTCTAGCCTAGACTCTAGAGTTATTTTTGGACTTTATAGGCCATTTAGAGTCTTTTTGATGATGTATTTTGATTCGGATATTCATATGACTATGGAGTGCACTTACTCGTAGTGCTATTTCGGTTTTATACACTATTACTTGTTATATATATATATGAGAAACTTTGCAAATTTGTGTATAATGGTTTGTATTCACATGGATGCACATGAATATGTCTTTTTTTTTCAAAATTTGAATATTTTATGTATTTTTAGTGACCGGTTTTTTGATCCGGCTTTTTTATAATTTCGGTTATTTGGGTCGACCGGTGCAACGACTGGTCCGGTTCTGGTAACTTTGATTTCGACTAGGACTCAACTCCATATACCATGAATTTGTGTACCTTGGGGTACACCTTTCCTTTTTTTGAAGATTTATGTTTCTACAAGGAAATTTTTGCCCCCCATGCGTCTTTTTGTCATCGGAATGTCCGCTCCCCTGCGTGGGATAATAATGTAATGCGTTAGCATGAGTCATATTTTAGGTAGTTACCTAGGAATTTTTCATTAGGGAAGTCCTTTCATCAAGTGTTTTTTATCCTCTGGTAATTTTTAACTACCCTTGAGTTTTCCACTCACAGTAATCCTCCAAAGTGGTGAAAGGCTTCCTAAAGATCGAGCCCAATGAGTGACTACGGTATAGGAATATTGTAAATGACCATGCTAGACATCTTGTAGAGTCTTGCGGAATTCCATTGTTTTAATAGTTTTTTTTAATTTATTAAAATTACTCATTTAATGGTAATTTTAATTATATTTGATGTAAAAATGTAAAAATTTAAAAAATTGGTCCTAGGGGATTTTGATAGGGGTGTGAATACTCAAAAAAAAAGGTAAGAGACCCCCTACACCCCTAGACCAAGTTTCATCTCAATTGGACAAGTTTTGCTAGGTCATTGCCCATGAGGAGTCCAGATCAGTCTAGAGTCAAAATTTAATTGCTTTAATTTGGCCAAGTAAAACTGCCAAAATTTGTAGAAGTGGGAAAAAAGACATGAGACAGAGTGGGGAATGTTTCCTAACCTTTTTCCTAAGTTAGAAAAACAATTTTCCAACTTAATCAACCCCCCATTGCTTAGCCACAACTTCAAGTGACCATCTCCCTAGAGAAAGTGTACGCCCCTTACTCATCCACTTGCTCAAAAAGTAAAATTAAGCCAAAAGGGAGGTTAAAACCCTAAGTGCGCCCCTCTTGATGCCTAACTAAGTGATTGGGTGAGTGAAAAGGTGATTCCTCCCCTTCCTCAATCCTTTTGGGTGACATTGACTCCTTTTGGGTGAGTGACACTTGGAGCTCATCCAAGAGGGGTCTGTACTCTCTCCCAAGTATAAAAGAATGCCTACCCCTCTTCATTTGAGAAAACTATCCTCAGAGCAAGTTTATGCTGCCCAAATCTTTCCCACTCCTCTCTCTCTCTCTTTTTCACTTCTTCTTGTAAGTCTTGCTGCAAGTATTTGCATGCAATTTTTATTGAATGAAAGGAAGCTTTGGAGGAATACCATCTTGGCATTCAGAGTCTTCTTGATGTTGTGCTAATTTTATTGAGATGATATTGCTATTTGTCTAGTGTTCTTTTCTTTACCTAACCTAGATTAAGAGATCTAAAGAAAAGTATTTTGCTTGGTAAAATAAGAATAAGTATTTCTATTTGTTTTAGTGAAGTATTTTTAATAGAACTAGTAAAGTATTTTATTTGTTTATTAGATCTACTAATTTCTTGATTGGTTTTGTAGCAAGTTTGGCACCATCTGCAGATCCCAAAGTGTTGGAACAAGTAGATTTTAAATCTGGAAATCTACTTGTCTAGCCTACATTAGCCTCCAAAAATGTATGTTCATTTTCTTCATTATTCCCTATTGATTTGAGCCTTTTTCTGTTCTGAAATAGGCTTTAAAAATATACTTTTTTTGTTCAGATTTTACATATAATATTTTTGTTTTACACTAACAAAAATTTCTGAATTGTTTTGAGTGTTGTTACAACATTTTCAACAAGCATTTGCTTGCTGTTTTTTGTAGATTCTCACAGAACAAGGGGAGGTTCTGCCCATTTTGGGCCTCAAAACACTCCAAAAGAGCCTCCCAAGTAGGGGTTTCAAAACCCTCTTCTTCTTGAAGATTTTCAGGTCCTATCAAGCTTGTCAACTGGGTCTGTCTTTGACCACAGATTGACTCTAAGTTTCAACTGTTATGATAATGTTTGCTACTGTTTTAGGACAGCCAACAGTCCAATAACTTCTTGTTGATTTGTTACGGTTGCACTTCCAATTTTAGGTGCTCTAGCATGTAGTTATAGTAACCAGAAGTTAGCACATGCATACTAAAATAAGTACAACACACCTAAAGATCTTTATAGCTGAAAATAAGAAGATCTAAGAAACTAACACATGCATTTTTGTACCCAGGGATTTTTGGTCTACATGACCCTGGATAAAACCCCCCCAGGGAAAACCAGTTTGGGATATATGTCTATATAATGATGATCAAAGAAAGAGATACAACAAATAATGAGATACAATGGAACCTGTATACATAGCAAGCTCCTCACAAGCCTTGCCACAAGAACTAGAAAGAGAAGTGCCCAAACTCAGGTGCGCCCTCTACCTTTGTTGCCCTCTGCACTGAGCTGAAGCACTCTAGCTCATCTGTGACCCAATGAATAAATCCCTCCACAGGAATGTGTTCTCCTGTGTTGCCTCTCCACTGAAACTGTCAGAGCTCGAATCCTCCAAGCAGGTCTACTACCAGCTAGTTGACAGTCCTCTCCACAGGTGCGCCCTCCTCCTAGCAGAAATGATCACCATAAATAAACAGAGACTAAAGTTGGATATCTCTCACCATGAAAGCAAGCGACCTCCCTCTAGCCTCCTCATGCATCTGACCTCATCTCAATGTGACAAGTCCTCCTCTCCTGGTGAGTAAATGAAAGATGCAAGTGCGCCTCCTCTCCTAGATGCGCCCCTCCTCCATGTAAAATGCTCCCTCTCAGAAATGAAGGCTATGGCTCCATGGAAATGCTCTCCATGCAAGCTCAAACCAAACAAGAGCCTCTCCTTAAGCTCTCAAGGGTTTCTCTCAAACCCTCATGAAGTGCGCCCTCTTCCTCCTCAAGATATGCGCCCATCTTCTCTTCTCCAAAACTCACAAGTGAAGAACGAGTCTCCAAAACTCACTTTACCCTCTCTTTAGCCTCCTTGAGCCAACCCTAAAATATCAATGGCCTAGATTAGATCTAGCCAAGTCTAATCAATGGGTGAGATCTCATCATAAAATCTCACTAAGGAAACCCACTTTCCTTAGTTACTTTATGTCTATTAATTCACCCACATTGTGAATTAATTGTCACTTTATGACTTAAGGGACATTTCACTTTTGACTTAAATCTGCTAAGTCAAAGTGAAATTAGAATCATAAAGTAAAGTACAAGGGTAATAGTCTTCCCCCTTTGTGCTTAGAGACTCATAAGCACATGGGGACCACTTTCCAAGGTACCCAAATCCCAACACTTCTCTCATCTTTTCCAAGCATTGTAAGCAGCCCAAGAGAGTCTCTTGGGCTTGCATTCTCTTTCAAAAGTTAAAAAACTGTATTGTATATCTTTTCAGTTTTCCTACAACTTGCATAGTGATTTGGCCTTCCAAATCCATGCAAAAACGCAAGGCTAGATTAGTTTATGGTTTTGCATCTATTATTTGCCCCACTTGTCCTTAAGGCAAGGGTGTGTGGCTAAGTTTACTTGCTTATTGTTTCAAGTTAATATTTTATTTTTCACACCCACTTTGGCGCAAAATCGGTAGGCTTGTCCTTCTGCTTGTGCCTTTGTTGAGGTTGCAAAGTCTTTAATTTCATTCTTGTTTGTCTCACTTGTCCTTAAGGCAAGTTTGTGTGGCTAGGTTTGTTTATTCCTTTTCAAGTCATTTCAATTTGTTTTAATGTTGTACCCACACCTTACAAAGAGATTGGCTTAGCCATCCATGCAATATCGTGAGGCTAGGATTTAGATTTGCTTATTGCTTTATTTCAAATTCATTAGCAAAGTAGCCACATCTAGACTAATTAGGGGAGTAACCTATTGATATCTGAAAGTAATCATATCTAGTAACTAGGCACCCAAACTAGTACAACTTTCACCATAAAAAAGGGTGACTTGTGGAAGCTACAGGGGGTGTAAATCGGGGATGACTTCACGACACTAAGTGTCCTCCCTACTTGAGCACCCAAACATTCTGAATTGACTTGTGGAGCTAGGGGAGGACCTTGCTTGTCCTCCTTCTTGAGCACCCAACAATTCTTTTGGTCAAAGCGGTAAGAGTTTAGGGGTAGACACATAGTCTAGGCTTGCATCTTCAAACCTTAATTCCCCTACATAAAAAAAGACTTTAAAATTCTTCTAAAATCAACCTACAACACTTTCACAACTTATGTGCCTTCATTTTTAGTTATTTTTATTCAAGTTGTGCAAGTTTTACTTTCAAAGCATTTATCTTTCCATGCGTTTTACTTTACAAGCACTTGTACTTTCCAAGTAACTTTACTTTCAAGTTGGGTGCATTTACTTTCAAAGCTATCTCATCTAAAGTTGTGCACTCTCTCTCTTTGGGCATTTTTGATTTCAGGTTATTTTAAGTTACATCTTTCATTGTCGATATCTCATGCTTCTTGGTATATTGGATCTAAGTATTCTTTAATTCCTTTGTATAATTGTGTAATTATCTAAGTTATTTCTTTCATTGTATACGTGTTCATATTGTATTTCATTTGTAGATTTCTTTCATAAATTGTTTAAAGTATAAGTTATATTCTTGATTCATTGTAATTAGTTCATAATATTGTTTTGTATCTTTGTTGTATAATCTTATTGACTCCATTTACCCATCTTTAGGCACTAGTCTTAATTGAGTTTGTAGGTAAAGAAGTTTGTTTGTCATTAAACTTTTGCATTGCATTGTTTGATTGTCATCTAGGTTAAGTCTCCCTAATTTAAGAATCAAAATTAACTTCTAGATCACTTAATCAACTTAACATAGTTAAATAGGGTCTACCCCCCTTGGCTTCCCTAGGAGTGAGCCTAGACGAAAGAACTCCAAATCGAGGTGACAGTGGGTTTCGACTTAGGCTTCTCCCTCCAAGGACACACCAAGTGGGTTGGAGACTTCTCCACGTTAGTAGGTGTGTATAAGGATGGAAACAAATGGAATTTACTTGGTGAAATTAGGGTTTTATCTTGCTATCTTGTGAAATTGGTAAGGAATTTTCTGCAATTGTTAGTAATTTCCTGTTGTTTCATATTGTTCTTGTCTAAAACCCTTGGAGGAGTTTAAGTGCATACACCCTCTACTAAAACTTCATCTTGTTTGCTAGTTGATAAGTCATTTTTGCAAGGTTACTACGAGGAGTAAAAGGGCTTACACACTCCTAGGTTTACCTTTGTTGGTTTTGCATGCTTTAGGGAGTAAAAGGGCTTACACCACTAGAAATATTGTGCATCCAACTCATACATCCAAGACTCCATAACCCAATAGACTAGGCACTAGTCTAATCTTTCCATTGGAGAAATAAATTATTTGCATTGGTATACATGATTTTGAGAGATATTAAATTTGTTCAAGTCCGAATATTTTCTTGATCTCTTAAGCTTGCTCAAGCCACTATGGAGTCTTGTTTGGCTTGGTAGTTCTTTGGTTATAATCAATTAAAATCTACAACCATTAGGGCTGCAACAAAACACATTAAATATCTTACTATACCTTGCTTTTCAACCGCTGATATTACCTGTAAACATGTACTCTTATTCTACTGTCTATCTTTTTGTCGGTTTACTTGTCAATTTTCGTGGTTGAAATTTGCTGATGTAGAAAATCTTTGCTACAGCCACTTGGCTTCTCTGAAAAAATCCTTTTAGCAACCCTAATTGACCATCAAATCTTGTGCTAAAGTATTTGAAATTTATCTGTCTGTTTAGTGCTTCATTGACCAATACACTTTTTTTCTTTTTTATGGTTATTTCTACAGTAACATATTTCATTGCTAAAATATACATTTGTTTAATGTTGCAATTTAGTACAGAAATATTCACTTGCTTGTCCCTTTGATATTTAGGTTTATATTTCAATTATTTGTCTTGTCTCGGGTAGGTGTAACACTCTGGTGTAGGTACCCAAGTCTTTGGTAACCATCCTCCATCCACAAGACTCACTTTCAAGCCATCCTCCACTTCTTATTTGACCTAGAGGGGCATCACCTCCCATTATTCCACTTTCCATCTCATTTCCCCCTAGAGTCACCCGGGATTCGCCCCCTTGTGTAGGATCTCTCCTTCACTAAAGCGATGGGAGTACCTATCTAAGGTGCCAGTGGGTAATGTTATCGCACAAGTTGTAGGTTGGGAAAATCCCGACCCAACCACTAAAATGGCAACAACTGTGAGAACACCTACCCACTATCACCTTAGGCAAGTATTCCCGTCACTTTAGAGATGATAGAATCACCTCAACTGGGGAATCCCGATGACCCGAGGGGGAATGAGACGGAAAGTGAGATGTATGAATGGAAACATTTATAGGTCAAGTTATTATATGGAAGAAGGCTTAATAATGAGTCTCGAGAAAGGTTTAAGGTTTCCAAGTCCTTGGGCACCTGCTGAGAGTGTTTGTACCTGCCCGAGACACAAGAAAAAACAACTATGTGCAGTGTATGTTAGGTGGACAAGCAAGTTAAGTTTGTTGTCCCTAATAGAAGCAGTAAACACAGATGTATATCAACAATAAAATCAAATAACTACTGCATATTAAACCATGTAAAGCATCAAAGATTAGTTGAGTTATGAAGCACAAAACATGTAGATAAATTCTCAACACTTTAGCACACCTTTAGTGGTATTTACATCATTGTAAAGATAAGTTTTCAGAGTATATTCATGACAGTCAAGTGGTTGTAGAAATGTTTTGCTACAGCAACAACTTTTACCCCAAGAAATCATCCAAAAGATTGCCCAACAACATCCAACATCAAGTAGATTAATAATAACAACTTTCCAGATAATTCTAGCGGTAGAAGAGTCAGAAATTGAGCTTGAAAAAGAAAGTTTGTTGCAGCACTAATGGTTTTAGCATAAATTTGTAACAACAGAAAGGTATCCTTGACCAATCAAAACGCCCTAGTGGCTCAAGCAAGCAATTAAGGCAAATAATTGATTCCATTTTGACAAAATTCAATATCTCATAAAATCAAGTATTTCAATGCGAGTATTTTACTTCTCCAATGCAATAAAAGATTAGATTAGTGCCTTTGAAATTGGGTGAATGGGGTTTTTAACACACAAGTTGGATCAACAAGATCCCTAGGGGTGTAAATCCTCTTACTCCCTAGGGTATGCCAACCAACTTAGCGTAAATCTAGGAGGGTGTACACACTTGTACTTCTCCTAGCAACCCTTGCTCAAAAAATGACTTATAACCTTAACAAAAGGATGAAGCAATGATGGAGGGTGTATCCAACATACTCCTCCTAGGGTTTTCACCAATTATAACCAAATATAAGCAAGAAAGAACTAGCATCTGAAGATTTTTCCTTATCAACTTCAAGAAATGAGATTTTAAACCCTAGTTCACCATGCAAAATATCATCCAAGGGCAACAGAGAAAGCCTTCAAGAGGTGCACATCACTTCTTCTCATCCATTCACCAAAAGATAACACCATAAACCATTTGCAAGAGAGAGAGAGATACCAAAAATGCACAAGTATAGCGAAAATTTCAGCCAAGTAACCTTCTCCACATGGGAGAGCTATGTTCAAATGAGAAACAAATGATCTCTATTTATACAAAAAGTCTTAAACATTGTTTGTCCACATAATTTAGGGTAAAACATAAGACAAGGGGTCAACAACCCTTATCTTACCTCTTTACACAAATAATAGTATTTAATTTTCACTTTAACACATTAGAAACCCTAAAACAAGATAACGTCACCCCTTTAGGGAGACGTTTTGGCACTAGGAGCAAGTCGTTGGAGTTGGGGAAGCATGGAAAGGCCTCCAAATGCCACTTGTCATCTCTCAAAGCTTCTTCTTTATGGTTCAAATTCTTTCTTCCTTCAAAATGTGTCGTGTGTCAATGAACAACACCTCCATCACCACCAAACCCGCTCAAACATAACATCAACCCTCCAAAAGTGATGTTTTGCCTCTCCTAGGCAAGTCGTTTGGGTACTAGGGGCTAGGTAAGGTCATCCATGATGTCTTCTAGGCCTCCAAAGGAAATTCATCGTGATCTAGCATGTGGACCCTGTTTCCCTGCTTATACACATCTACAAGCGTGGAGAAATCTCCAACCCACTTGGTGTGTCCACGGAGGCACAATGTCCAAGTCCAAACCCACTATCACCTCGACTTGGACTTCTTCTGTCTAGGCTCACTCCTAGGGAAGCCAAGGGGGATAGACCCTATTTACTATGTAAATTGATTAATTTGATCTAGGAGTTAATTTTAGTTTATTAAGTTATGGGGAGACTAACCTATATGACAAGCAACAATGCAAATGCAAAGCCTCAATGACAATCAGATCTTCCCGTAAAAGGTTAACTAAGACTAGTGCCTAAAGATTGGGTAAAGGGGTCAATTAAGTTTGTACACAAAGAAAATATAAATAATCTAATTAGAATGAAATAACTTTACACTTGATATAACTACGAGAAGAAATATACAAATGAAATATAACCAAGATAAATTACAGTGAACTTACAACAATTATACAAAAGAAATTAAAGAATGGTTATATTAACTGCACAATAAATAATTCAACTTATGCCAATGTACATGAGATATCCACAACAAAGAAAGTAACTTCAACTAAGATTAGGAAGCAAAATAGAACTACTGCGCACCTTTGAAAGTAGAAAGCCCAAATAGAGAGGGTGTGCAACCTTACAGATAGATAGACTTAAAGTGAATGTGCTCAACTTGAAAGCAAAAGTACTTGGAAAGTAAATATGCTAGTAAAGTAAATCACATGAACATGTAAATGCTTTAGACAATAAAACTTGCACAACTAAAGATAACTGGAAATTAAAGCATAAGTGTTGTGAAAGTGTTGTAGGTAATTTTTAGGATAATTTTAGAGTCTCTCTTTGATTAGGGGGATTAAGGTTTGATGAAGCAAGCCTAGACTATGTGTCTACCCTTAGACTCTTACCGCTTTGGCCAAAATGATTGTTGGGTGCTCAAGAAGAAGGGAAAACAAGACCCGTCCCTAGCTCCACAGGTCAACTCGGAATACTTGGGCGCTCAAGCAGTGGGGACACCTAGTGTCGTGAAGTCGTCCCCGACTTAGCACCCCCTGTAGCCTCCAAAAGCACCCTTTTCGATGGCGAAAGTTGTACCACTCTGGGTGCCTAGTTAAACTAAATAAATTGCTTCCTAAAGCTACAAGCTATGATTAGTTCCAACTTAAGAATATAGATTGCAAACTAGGATTAATTCACATCTTGAAATAAAAGATTGCTAAAGATAAAAGATTACTTCCAACTTAGTGAGGTATTAACAAATTAAGCAAGAAAGCAAGCCTTACGATATTGCATGGGTTGGCTAAGCCAAACCTCTTTGCAAGGTGTAGGCAAAATAAATCAATGCATGTAAAGAAAAGACTTGGAAAATAAACTAAATACTAAACAACCTCAACAAAGGCACAAGGAGGAGGAAAAGCCTACCGATTTTGTGCCAAAGTGGGTGAATGATAAGAATAAATAACTTAAAATAAAAAAAACAATAAGCCTAGCCTCTCAACCTTGTCTTAAGGACAAGTGGGGAAAACAATAGATGCATAGAACAAAAAGTAAACTACCTAGCCTTACGATTTTGCATGGGTTGGCTAAGCCAAACCACTTTCCAAGGTGTAGGCACAATTAAATTATTATTTACAAAACTGAAAATTAAATAATGAGAAGGAAATCCCAAGAGACTCTCTTGGGTTGCTTACAATGGAGGAAATAGAAGAGAGAAGAAGGGGGTTTTTTTACCCCAAGTTGGGAGGCTCTTTTGGGTTGTTTTGAGGCCCAAAATGGGCAGCACCTCTCCTTGTTCTGGCAAGAACCTGCAAAAAACAGCAAGTTAATGCTTGCTAGAAATGCTACAAAAAAGACCTGAAATTGCTTGGAAATTTTTGTTAGTATTAAACATAAATTTATATGTAAAAATATGAACAATAAATGTATATTTTTATGCTAAAACCAGAACAGAAAATGCTTCAAATCAGTAGAGAAAGATGAAGAAAATGAACATAAAATTTTAGAGGCTAATGTTGGCCCAAAAAGTAGTTTTCTAGATCTGAAATCTACTTGTTTAAGCACCTTGGTGCCCTGCAAATGGTGCCAAACTTGCTACAAAACCAGTCAAAAGGTGAGTAGATCTAATAAACAAGTAAAATACCTTACTAGTTCTATTAAATCTACCTCACTAAACAAACAGAAATGCTTCATTAAAAATAGCATAGCATCAAGAAGACTCCCAATGCCAAGATGGTGCTCCTCCAAAGCTTCATTTATTCAGAAAATGTTTGCATGCAAATACTTGCAGAAAAACTTACAAGAAGAAAAGGGAAAGGGTGAGAGAGAGAGAGGAGTGGGAGAGATTTGGGCAACATAAGTTTGCTCTGAGAATAGATGTCTAATGAGGGGGGAGGGTAGGCATTCTTTTATAACTGGGAGGCAAGAGAGACGCCTCTTGGATGAGCTCCAAGTGGCAAACAACAAGCAACAATGAACATCTCAAGGAGGGGCGCACTTTTAGGGTTTTTGTATGACTAGGGTTTGAGGGTTGAGTGTGGAGAGGGCGGAATCACCTTTAGACTTACCCAACAATGATGTTAGGCACTTAGGAGGGCGCACTTTCCTTACGGAGATGATGACTTGAGGTTGTGGTTAAGCAATGGGGGGTTGATTAAGTTAGAAAAATGCCTTTCTAACTTAGGAAAAAGGTTAGGAAACATTTTCCAGTCTCTCTCATGTCTTATTAAAGCAATTAAAGCAATTAACTGTTGACTCAAGACTGACTTGGAATCCTCATGGACAATGACATAGCAAAACTTGTCCAATTGCGTTGAAACTTAGTCCAAGGGTGTAGGGGGTTTCATGGCATTTCTTTTGAGTACCCATATCCCTATCAAAATCCCCTAGGACCAATTTTTTACATTTTTACAACAAATTTAATTAAAATTACCACTAATTGGGTAATTTTAAAAAATTAAAAAAAACTACTTAGACTCGACGGAATTCCGCAAGACTCTAGGAGATGTATTGCATGGTCATTTACAATACTCCTAGACCCTAGTCACCCATTGGACTCCTCTGGACTGAGTTGAGTCGGCTTGAGATGGTGTCCTGCCTTGTACTCCTATGGACTTAGTTGAGTCGGCTTGAGATGGTTCTCCAGATGGTACTCCTGTGGACTCAATTGAGTTAATTTGTTGAGTGTGACGTCCCTGTGGGTGAGCACATGTGGACGTGTCCCTAGTGGCTCAACACTAGAGGATGAGAGAGATCCTTGCTATATTGTCTAAGAGTAAGATTTGTTGTAACTCTAATTATGTTGTGAAGGGTACAAGTTGGCCCCACCACGTGAAAGATAATTGTGTAAAGATTAATTATATTTTTGAGTTATAGAAGTCGGCCCTATTGTGCCAATAGACACACCTTTTGTTGTGTCAAGTCTTGTATAAATAAGAGTGGATCCCCATTGTGGATCACACTCACTCACTTGTCATCTCATAATTTCAGCAAACACTTGTACGGATGAAGTGCACATCTTTCTAGGGTGCAAGCTTCTAGGTTTTGTAAGCACCCTCTTGTGTGCTAAGGTCTATGGTGTGGGGGATCTTCTCTTGAGAATATAGCAAAGGATTGTTGGGTTTTTCCCTTGATTGAGAAGGGTTTTCCCAAGATACTTCTTGTGTTATTGTGCATGGTGTTATCCCCGATATCTAGGGATAACTAGGAGACCATGTCTCGAGGCCCACATGGTCCTAGACATGGAATACCGAGAGCAGGGTTGACTTGAGCATGGCCCTTGAGGGCCCATCTTTCTTCTCCCCCACCAGACTTGTCCTGTCAGCAGTAGCAGCTTCCATCACCACCGGCCTGGGCTTGCATCGGAGAGGACTCTTTCTCCATGAGGTAATTGCTCCGAGGTATCATGGTATGTGTCATATTTGATTGTTATAACCTTCTTATATATGCATTAGGTTCCTTTCATTTCTGATGACTGCTTGGATCTTACACTAATCCACTGGACCATTGTTGGGGTGATTGATTGGGTAACTTAGCA
>ML796010.1:581390-599044 GCA_009831015.1 Picea engelmannii | reverse complement strand
CCCCATGATAAAGACTTGTTTAGCCATTTGATTAAGAAGAACCTAGCCTAGCCATTGCTACACTAGTTCCTCTTTTTCTTGAGTTAGTTTGAAACATAAATTGAAGAAAGAAGACGTCCTAGGCCTAATTTATTTTACACCTAAGGTTTGACTCTTAGGGTTTGAAAAGCCTTGTCCCCAAGCAACACTTTTCAGCCATATATTTATGTTTTATAGCTAGCCGTTTTTTGCCAAAGAGTCTTAAGGAAAGAGGGAGGAGCATGAGGCCTAGCTATAGCTACACCGGAATGAGCCTCCTCCCCTTAGGGTTTTGATTTGGTGGCCCTGCCATTGCAGCACCATCAAACCTAACTCTCCCGTCCTTAGGTTTAAGTCCTTTCAAGCCTTTAGTCTCACTCTATTTGACTCCATTTACCCAAGGCACTAGTCTAAGAATGCAACGTTGATCCTTTTTGTGTTTAAACAATCTTTCAAAACTCTCTTGAATTGAAACCCTAACTAACCCTAGCGATTCTACTAACCCTAATTTGCTGATGACGTCTTGCCCTATTTGAACTTTTGTTTGGTCTAAAACTTGTGGCTAGGTCATCCATTGATAGACATGTAAGTGTTGAGCAATTTCATCGGCTTAAAAAGCAAAACGTTCACTTTGTTGTCTAGTTAACCTAACCCTAACCCTAAGGTGACGTCACCCCTGTTTGAACTCTTGTTTGGCTTAAAACGTTGTGATATTGTCACCCTTTGATGGACTTTGAGTTGTTGATTATCTTCATAGGCTTGATTTGCAAAACGTCCTTCTCATTTGTCTACCAAAACTAATATAGACAAGCTTGACGTCACCCTTAAATTGCATAGTGACGCARCAACAATATTTATGTATGAGCATACTTAATGCATTGTGATAAGCAAAGGATTGATATTAAACATTGAATGCCTGTATCATTTTGTATTTATTGAAGAAGGATTATAAGCCTTTTGTCTTTATTTGCAATCATTGACTTCGTCAAAAATTACATTTATCATTGCTCATATATATTGAAGATAGTCATTGACATTTGAAATACTAACCACTACTTGCACGTTTTAGTTTTATTTGCCTTGTCTCACAAACAGGTGCCCTTTTCAGTGGAATACTTTCTTTTTGACTATCTCTCTTGGCAGTAATCTGTGAAAGGAAACCCTCATCTTGATCCTTTAAACCTTAAGACCTTTCAGAACCCCAGATTACTAGGGACGTCTCCCTTGGTATTAGCCACCCTGAATAGAAAGAGCTCCCCATCGAGGTGACAGTGGGTGGGGAAGCTCCTGTTACACCAGTTTGAGCCTTGCCTTCAAGCTACTTAAACCTACCCTACAAACTGTGCGATAACAAAACCTTCGTTTGTGATGCATGTTTTCCAAGCCCATCCTCTTGCCATTCTTTCTTTCTTTCATGTTTTAAGGAACAAGATGAAGGCCATTGTCCAGATACGACAATGGCATTCACAAATACCTCGCGGAAATGAGAAGGTTGGCTCGTGATGATATCCCCTTTCTCTCAGTTGCGTAACTTAGAGCCACTACCCTGGCTTGGTAACCAAATGATGGTAATGTCATACCGCTAAATACTTATGATCATGATAGATCAACTTGTGATGAGACCTCCCATCCTCCAACTAACCCCTTAAGCATTCACTATCATTTATTTTGTCGGTCCCCTTTTTCTTACAGAGAAGCGTTTCATTGCTTTCTTGAGAATCCCTGGGCGAATCAACTAGAAGGTCTATATTTAGGCTTTTATCATTTTTATCCAACAACAATCCCTCTGCGCCTTCAGCCCCTTTTTCCCATGAAATGTGGTATATGCCCTTCTTGGGTCACTAAAGTCAAAGGGCTTGGAACAAGACAATATGATGGGAATGTAATGAGCGGAAGGTGATAAGTATGGTTGGGAATGATACGATAACCCCTCAAGGGACCCCTAGTCACAAACCTTCCCCAAAGGTTGGCCACTTACTAGGAAATCTATGACACTCACCAAGGGGAAACAGGGTCAAAAGCATAATGTCTAAGAAGGCTGTAACAACCTAAAATTTCTAAACATCTTTAAGCTTCATAAACATTTTATTTAGTAAACTGAAACAATAACTTCCTAGCATAATATGGATTTTCATAACAACAACTTCAGTAACTTAGATTTATCAATAAACACTGATTTCATGGCAGAAAGAAATAAAAACATAACTTAACAAAGTACCTAGTTCTGATGCTAATTTTTGTTGCCTCTGTGCCTTGCTGCTGCCTTCCTGCTTCCTGCTACTAGATCAACCCTGCCACAAACAAGAAAATAACTGCCCAAAACTACTGTCCTCCCTGCCAACTAGGAAAACTACCTAGCTCCAGGATATCTACGGATATCCTGGCCCCCATGCCCAAAACCTCCAGCAACTCGGTGCCTCAACTGATCAAAAGCCACAGTCAGAAACTCTGTGCTCACAGCAAGTCCAACAGTCCTCCAGAATACCTCCCTCTCCCATGTCGAATGCCCCTCACGTCCACCTCCCTTTCTCCCTTATCCCTCCTTCACCGACTCCTCCTTTACTCCCCTACCTGCCCTCGTCCCCGTCCCTTATCCCTCCATTAATGTTTTATCTTCTCGGGACTAACAGGCTCTTCCTCTCTGCATACACAACCATTTTATATATTTCTCATTGATTTCTTAAGATTTATTTCTCAGGTCATTAAATGTGATCTGTAGTTAAAGTATTACTTAGTTAACCACAATTACTTTCTTTAATTAATTTTACTTTAATCTTTAAACATTTACCCAATTAGGGTCATTACAAAGGCGCTCTATAATAAAAAATAGCTCAAATACAACATATTTAAATGTCTTAAATATTAGGATAATTACCTGCCACAATACCTGACTTGTATCACATGGACCAAGACCCATCTGCCTTCTAGAAGCTAGTTGGTGTGGTGGATGCGCTGACAATGGATCAGAATGTGGTGATAGAGCAGGTGTGCTAGTCAAGTGGTCTCTCGGCACTCCATATCTGCAACCTGAGGGCCTCGAGACATCATCTACTTAGTTACCCCACAAAATGGGGATAACATCTGGCTCCTACTTGGGGACATGTGCTCGTCGTAGAGTGCATGAGAACCACAACATCTCCTGTGCATACACTGAAACAAAAAACCATAAAATCTAGGGTGATTCTATCACCCTTCGTCCATATACATCAAAATCCAAATGAAAACTAATCTAGAAAAAAAAATTAGCATTTTTTCAAAAATTTCTAAACTAAGCATGAAATCAATATGCAAGTAGGGAAAAATGAAATATGAAATGCAACTAAACTAACATGAGCAATAAATATGCAAATACAAGGAAAGCAAGATGACCTACCTACTTACCTGGGGCTTTGGGGCCCTGAAGATCAAGTGATAGGTGATGTCAGGTGAAGTCATACAACCAATGTAATTAGTTGATCATTTCATCGAAGTATCTGCCCTTATGCTTAATCATGTGAAACAACAAATATACGTCCAACACAAAATGATCATGAGCATAAATAGATATATAATCAGTCGTAAAATGTAACTCATGGAGATGGGTGGGAGGGAGGAAATCCTGCTGGAAATAGAAACCATCATCCTACATGAAAGTGTGACCACAATCCTGGTCAGTCCATCTCAGAAGAGGGCTACTATATGTAGACGATGGCTCATAGTCATCCCTATTAGTATGACCCCTACTTCCTGATGACTGAGAGGATATGAGATATCCCAAGAAGACCTTATAATTTCCCTCAAAAAAAGGGATGAGGTAAGGGACACACTTAGGTTCAAAGAAAGAAAAACGCAGCCTCTTCATCTATGAATCCCTATAGAAGTCCTCAATATGAAAATACTTCCTCTTTGTATAGTGAGCCTCTGATTTCTCTGAGATGGCCACATCCTGGTATTCTTCCAAAATTGAGGACGAAGGTGACTAAGAGTCCTCATGCAGCAAGTCTGCATCAAAAATATATGCATCACAAGTCTCAAGGGATGACTGAAAATCATCATGAAAATGCTGTGACCGGTCATCCTCGAATAAATATGTAATCATGTCATCATCGGGCTGCCAAACATATGAATCATATACACATGAAAAGTAGTCCTCTGACAACTTAGACCCCTTTTCTTGAGGGATACCCTCAATATCATAAATGGGGTCTCTATAAAAAATAAGACGACCAAAATCCCACCTACGTCTGCCAGTTTATATGGAAGTGTCTATATACTCATCAACCATATCGAATGGTTCTTTCATAATACCATCAGTGTGATTGAAAATGACCATCTCTTCGTCTTTGCATGCAGGGAGGACAGAGGCTAAGGCAGTTTCAACTGGATCTTCAAATTCTTCATCATCGAGACTGATCACTTCTTCAACATCATGTGCAGGAGGAGAGCAAGGTTGGACAACCTTGCCTTCCTCATCCGAGAGCAAAAATAGCAGTGCCTCAATATGTTGCACTTTATCGAAATTTTTCTTTGTTCTTATGGACACGCTCCATCACCTCTTCTTCACAAGAGGCTTGATCCTTAGTACATACTTGTTTGTTTTTTTTTCTTCAAGAGGATTTATTGTATCCAAGTTTTCCTCCAATATTTCTTCACTTCTGAAGTCATGGAGTAAAGTATCATCAAGATCTTCGAAAGGATCATAACTCATCATGTTCTCTTCCTGATGTGCAAGAGGAACGGAGGCCTGGATGTCTTCATCAAGTGGAAGGGAAGATATGAGCACTTAATCTTCATCAAATGTCTCGTCTGGATCTTCAACATGAGAACATTCATCGGGATATTCTTGATAACTTTCTTCATATGTTTGTTCTTCGAGCACTTCTTCATCTTCAAGGGATAGTTCTTTGGAAGGGAATAACTTTTTTATACGATTCACCATTTCCTCAACAACTTTATTAGCAGCCTTTTCCTTTTCCATTTGTAGAAGTGCCTTCTTCGAGGCACAACAAGTTCTGGATGAGGGTTCATCCAGAACTGAAAAGACATATTTCCATTGACTGAAAAGACACCTCAATGGAGTCGGCAGATGAGATCAAGGCTCATCAAAGGATGGAAAGGAGTGTCGACCGCCTATCCAACTAGGGGGTCAACTCCATGTACCATGACGAGATGCATCATCCGATGCTCATTTGATGAAGACCTTTTGGTTCTACAGGGCATTTTTGTCCCCAACACTTCTTTTTGTAACTGGAATTTCCGCACCCCTGCGTGCGTCAATAATGTAATTGGTCTGCATGGGTCATAGTTAGGTCAGTTACCTTGGGATCGGTTCATTGGGAGAGTTCCTTTCACCGAGGGTTTTTTATCCTCAGGTTATCAATTGGGTTTTTCAGCCTTATTGATTTCCCTTGATTTTTTCCCTCACACTTGCAATAATTCCTCCAAAGTGGTGAAGGGCGTTCTAATGAGCTCATCTTCTGGTAACTATTGTTAGGAAATGATGTAAATAATCATGCAAGACATCTTAGAAAGTTTCGCAGAATTCCCTTGAGTCTAGATTGGTTTTTTTTAATTAATTAATTTTTAATTAAATTTTCCTAAGTTTGGAGGTTTAATTATTTAATTAATTAATTATTTTTGAGCAAAAATTGTAAAAACTAGGTCCTTGGATTTTTGATAGGAGTATTTGTGCTCAAAAGAAATGGAATAGCACCCCTACATCCCTAGACCAAGTTTTTAGCTCAGTCGGACAACTTCTGCTATGGGTTTGTCCACCCAGAGTGTCAGACAATAAAAAACAACAATTTTAATTACTAAAGTCCAAACATAGCAAAAATGTAAAAATTGTAATAATGAGTTAAAAGGATGTTGTGAAGATGGATAAAGATTGAGAGAGGTTTTCTAAGCCTAAACCTACCTACCCAACTTGTTCTAACCTTCTCTAACCCCTTACACCCTCACACCACTCAAACCTCACGCCCTCCTAGGGAAGTTATGCCCCCCTTGGTGATAAAATGATGGAAGTTGATTCTAGAAGGGGTGGTGGACCCTCCTCTTGGCAGGTGTGCTTTCCCTCATCCCCCACGTCACCTCCTAGAGTGATCCCACTCCATTTCCCTCATTGATTGCTTCCCTTTCCTTTCCTCACCCCCAAGTGGCGCGCCCTCCTAAGGAAGTTATGCCCCTTCGCCCCCCCACTTGGGAAAATTCTAAATAATTTTTAAAAATTATTTGGGCCTTCTCCACTCACTTGGCACGCATCCCCTAGCCTCCCAACACTCCCTCACTCATACACACCCTAAATCTACCTCACAAACCCTAGATGGTGCGCCCTACCCTTGGGATCTCCTATTGTGCTTGGTGGTGGACACTTGGCATTGATCCAAGAGGGATGAGTTTGCATCTCCAAGTATAAATAGATCTCTCTCCTCACTTCTTCCTTACCATACCTTGAGCTAATGTTATGCTACTTGGTTTTCCTCTCTCTCTCTCTCTCTCTCTCTCTCTCTTCCTTGTTCCATCTTTCTTCCATTCTTTGGCTCTTAGGGTTTTGGAGCAAGTATTTCTCCAAGATCCCTTTCTTGAGTAATATAAAGGAGAAACTTTGGAGAATCATTGGAAGAGCAACAAGTGTTTTTGTTCTTGCTACATGTGAGGTAAACTTGTATGTGTTTGATTTGATTTATGCATAGCCTAGATCTTGGGTAAAGTATTTTATTTGAGTAGATCTAACAAAGAGTATTCTTGTAGATCTATATATGTGAGTTGCTAGATAGGGTGCAAGTATTTCATCTTATTAGCACATTCATCCATATTATCTTGGTATGCATAGATCTTGCTAAGTTTTTGTAGGTTTGGCTTCAAGGGTTTTATTGGGAATGCCTCAAGGAAGAGTCCTCCCTTAAAGCACATTCAAACTCCTCATTTTCCCATCTTCTTTTCTCATTCTTTCTTGCTGTCCTTTCATATATATTTCAGCTAGCTTAACATCTTAGAGTGGTCATCTAAATCTACTTTCTTCATAAAATTTTCTATGTGAAAAATTTCTACCAAAACTAGAAATTTTTCTTCATCTTTGCTTCTTGTGTATAGCTTTTCCAGCAAGTATACCTTGCAAGTTTTTGTAGGTTCAGATCTGATTGAGAGGGTTATGCTGCCCCAAAAACGTCCACACAACACTCCAAGACCCTTATCTTCAAGTGGGTAACATTCTCAACCTTTCTCTTCACTTCTTCTAGCTTCTTGTGCATAGATCTAGTAACTTCTTTCTGATTTTAGTAGCTCATAGCTTGGGAGGAGGATTGATATGGCCTACCTCCCACGTGTGAGCTTGGGTAAGATCTAGCTTTGAGCTTTTCTATCTCTAAGTCACTCTCCTAAGCTAGGACGTGGGGTTAGTGAGCTTCTTGTAGAGGTTGTTTGCTTGCTAGCCTTGCTTGCTTACCTCTCTTGCTTTCCCCTCTTTCTTTCTTTATCTCTTTCTTTCCAAGTTATATTCTAAGTTAATAATTACCTACACTTTGGGAGAGGAATACCCCAAATTGTGAGGCTAGGGTTTTAATGAGCTTATGATCTATTTATGCTCGAATGGTTAAAATCATCTAGATCTAGATCTCTCACACATTAATCTTTAAGCTTAAGCCCTTGGGGTATAATAATCTCCTTCAAGATCTATTTTGTTGCATGCTCTAATCCAACACACTAAATGGTTAATGCTTAGATGGTTTAGTGAGTGATTTTCATTTCATGCTATCATATCTCTAAGACCATTTGCCACCACACTTAAGTGAATGTGTTGTTGATAAGTTGATAGTGTAGGTATACATCTAAATCTCTCAAGCTTTCTTTCATACTTAGTGTTTTCTTTTAATGCTTTAACAAACATAAGATAAGTGGTGTAAGTTTGAGTTCTTATTTCTTCTTTCTCCCTTGGGCAAGTTGTTCTTGCTTTGTGCTTTAGTTCTCTTTGATAACAAGCTTCTCATATTGATGATCTAATGCATGGTGATAAACTAAATCGTTATTGAGCTCTCTTTAAATGCTTTATATGTGTTAATGCTCTCCATTCTTATGTTTCAATAACACACCTTCTAAGCTCATAAAAGTTTCGGTTTTGGTCTAAAATCACCAATTTAAGGCATCGTAAAGTCATTAAAACACTTTAAAAAACACCTAAAAGTCTAACCAATTGATATACATACTTAATAGACTTTATAGGGTACTTTAAACCACCATCTTCACCATCTAAAACGGGGATTGAGGAGGGCAACGGAAGGTGATAGGCCGGGGACGGTCTCACTACGCGAAGGAGCGTCCTTTACGTAAAAACTCAATCTTTCGAGCTGACCTACGAAGCTAGGGTGGGCCTTGTTGCTTCACTTCTTGACCATCCAGCAGCCATTTGGCAATCGGGGGAGGAGGTTTTTGGTGAAACATCTAATAAGGGTAATAAAATATTTTCAATCTTAAGAACCCTTAACTCACTAAGTAATTAAACATTGGGCTTAATCCTTGTAATTCAATCTTTCATCTAATAATACCTTGTGGGTTAAATAACTAAGTGATGAGTTAAATAATCATTGTGGAATACTTGTGCCTTGACTTTTAAATCTTCTAAGTTTTCCTTTGAGTTGTGAACGTTGATGTTGCCACTGAGGAGCAGTCCAATAGGGTAAGTGCTATTGGGGCATGCTTAGGCTTAATGTGTTGATGATGCTCTCGCCTTGATATTCTTGATATCCTGCACACTCATAACGTGATTAGTCTGTTGTATTGTATCATTGTATCTCTAGCATTCTTTATTGTAAATACTTGTATCTAGTCTTGTGGTGAATAAATATTCTCTTGTAATCTTTGTAATTACCTTGTAACGAAACACCCTTTAACTTTAGTTGAACCCTTTCCCAACCTTAGGCAAGAGTCTTAGTTGATTTAAGGAAAAGGCTTGCTTAACAAACTAACCCTTGCATCTTGCATTACTGCCTTTGCATCATAGGTTAGACTCCCCCCAAACCTTAAAAAATTAAAATCAACTCCTAGAACTTAAACGCTAAATCTTATCTAGTAACTAGGGTCTACCCCCCTTAACTTCCCTAGGAGTAAGCCTAGACGGAAGAGGTTCCAGTCAAAGTGACAGTGTGGGTTGTGAACCTAGGCATTGTGCCTCCAAGGACACACTAAGTGAGCCGGACTTAGCTCACGTTTGCAAGTGTGTATAAGGATGAAAACATCTTTGGCATCGCTGTCGGGGATAAGTCATTTATCCTTGGTCAAAACGACTTAACTTATTTTTTTTTAAGAACTACACAATAAATTTTTAGGCCTTAAAATTCTTTGAGCTTGCATTGGTTAGCTTTGTGTGATTCCTTTCCAAGTGGCGACTCAATTGAAAAAATTTATCAAGTATACTACTAGGAGCACTTCACAAGGAGTGATTTATTCTTTTCCCGAACGCAAAAAGGTTTATAGGAGGAGATTAAATCGGCTTGCTCCTAGAAGGCTACTTGAAAGTCTTGGGGAAGAAACACTCATCGATATCCAATACTTGTTCCAAATTAATAATCAACCAACTGTTAATAATCCCACTAATAATCCTAACGCTACAATGAGTACCTTTTTGCGTCCTTTGAACTTTGCAACAATCCAAGGTGCCCCTCACGATGTTCCCGAAAAAGCCATTGACAAATTGCCTATCTTCCAGGGGAACAATGCTATAAGTGCCAACTCTCATATCTCAAGTTTTCACAGGGGTGTGGAGAAGTATTGTAGAGGTCATAACGAAGAAGATGTGAAGATGACCTTGTTTGTCTTTTCTTTAGAAGAAGATGTTGTCGAATGGTCTACAAATTTTTCTACAAACAAGTTTAACACCCTTAATTCAATATTGGATGAATTTAGGAAGAGATGGGGTGATAAAAAAGAACATAGATTTCAGCTTGCTGCACTTACCACTAGCCATAAGAAAGAAAATGAAACTGTGGTAGAATTTAACACTAAGTTTAATAGCGTGGTAAAAAACCTTCATAATGACGTCAAGCCTTCAGATCTTGCAATCCTGATTTATTATGTTGAGGCATTTGAAGGAGAGATGAGGTATGCCTTAAGGGATAAAGATCCTCAAACTTTGGAAGCAGCACAAGTTACAGCTATAAGAATTGAACAAAATATGCTTGAGGCTAGGAAGTCCAATATTCCTGGTTTTACTAGAGGGTCTTCTTCCCAACCTTATGAGGAGAAGAAAAAGAATGTTGAAAATCAGAAATCCTCTAACGATCGCATGAAGGAACTTACTCAATTGATTAAACAAATGGAAATTAATCATGCCAATCAGCTCAAGCAAATGGAAATCAACCAAACATATCAAATCACTGCATTACAAAACATGTTGATAGCCGTCGAAAGGGGTCAAGCTAGTAGGCCCCCACATAGGCCAAATGACAAGTGGCCTAAGAAGTCCCCTCCCCAAGATCAAAGACCACAGAATCCATTTGAATCCACTAATGGGGTTGACCAATAGGCTATTCATTATTGTAGACCTTGTGAGCAATTTCATGATGAATCTACTTTCCAAGTCTTCCTTCAACTTTATGATGAGGCGGGACCCTATGGATCTTCGAATGAACAAGTTAATATGTTTGGTCATGAGTTTAATGTTGGCATGTATGATTGGATGGATTCTGATGAATCTTATAGGGGAGTGGAAGACATGAATTGCATGGGTGATATTGTGGTGGATAAGGCAACAAAAAATTTTGGTCCTGTTGCCGTCCTTATACACACTTGCAAACGTGAGCTAAGTCCGGCTCACTTAGTGTGTCCTTGGAGGCACAATGCCTAGGTTCACAGCCCACGCTGTCACTTTGACCGGAACCTCTTCCGTCTAAACTTACTCCTAGAGAAGCCAAAGCGGGTAGACCTTAGTTACTAAATGAATTAAGTTAAGTTCTAGGAGTTAATTTTAGTTTGTTGAGGTTAGAGGGGATTCTAATCCTAAGATGCTAAGGAAACCATGCAAGATGCAAGGGTTAGCATGAGAAGCAAGCCTTTTCCCTAGGTCAAAGCCTCACCAAAGCTTTCACCAAAGCCTCCTCCTCATGTTGCCAAATAATTGCTGGACGCTCAAGATAGTATGGCAACGAGGCCGACCCTAGCAGAACCAGTCAGCTCTGACAATAAGAGTACTTCCCGGAGAGGACACACACCTGGTGCGCCACGGGGCAATCCCCTACCACTACCCTCCGTTGTTTTCCTCAAACCCGTTTTAGATGGTGGAGATGGTGGTTTAAGGTACCCTAAAGTAGTCTATTAAGTATATATAACAATTAAATAGACTTTTAGGTAATTTAAAGAGTGTTTAGAAGGTTTTAAAGTACCTTTTAAGTGCAAATTAATGAGATGGCCGAAACTGTTACTTGCTCAATGAGTGTGTTGCTTAAGCTTAAACCAATGAGTGAATCAACACATGTGAAGCAAATAAAAGAGAGATGGCTGAAAAAAATAAAGATTATCACATGCACATCAATAGAAGTTTGATTAGAGACAATAGATAAATGGCAAGAACAGCTTGCCTTAAGAGATGAAGAAAGAAAATTAAGTGTGTTTGCCTACTTAACCATTCAACACATTCCAAGCCCAAAACATGGCTACCAATAGATGTAAGCAATGAACCAATAAACCATTTACTTGTTAAGCACTTTAAGATGTATAAAGCATTAATATTAGAACATGTGCTTAAGAGAGAGATTGTGAGCCTGAAATAAAACTAAGCAGGATCCAAAAATTAGATTTTAAGTGTGTTGCCCAATGGGCTTAAGATGATGAGATTAGATCTAGAACATAAGAATTAGGAACATTAAACCATTAGATCACATCACATCATCAGTAAAAGTAAAGCATCAACACTTTTCCTTACCTCTTTGGGGTGTTACTCTCCCAACTAGGTAGGTTATTAAGTTATCTTGACTCAGTTAGATTAAGTGTTCTTAGATCTTAGTTATTAGGGAAAACAAATGAAAGATGAGCAGGAGGAAATATGAGCAAGAGGAAAAGCAAACTAAGCTACAATCTACTCAACAAACAATCAAGCAAACCCCACGTCAAGATTGAGAAGGTGTTCTTGTTGTCCTCCAAAGCTTCCAAAATATTATTACCAAATAGAGTAGTCTTGGAGAGGAATACTCCAAAACCCTAGAACAAGAATGAAATGAAATGGAATGAAATGACTAGAGAGAGAGAGGAAAATCAAGTAGCATAACAATAGCTCAATATATGGTGAGTTGGAAGAGAGAAAAGAGATCCACTTATATTTGGAGAGGCAAACCTACCTCTCTTGGATCTAAGTCAAGTGTCCACCACCAAGCAATAGAGTAGATCTCTAGGCTAGGCCACACTTCCTAGGGTTTGCACAATAGATCTAGGGTGTAGAAAAATAGAAAAATCATTTAGATAGATCTAATGGAATGTAGGAAGCATGGGATTCGTGCCAAGGGATGTGAAGAGACTCAAATAATTTTTTAATAATTATTTGTGGAGTTTCTAGATGAGGGAGGGTGCACCACTTGTAATGTCCCCACTTTGGGACATCATCACAGTGCAGATATTTATGATGACCAAAGTAGCCAGATGGATGTTATAGTGAGTACAGGGGTATTTGAGAGGCATTGTGGGGTCCAGCTTGCATTGATGATCATATTCCATCATTATGAGCCATTTCGCATAGGTTGGCTTTGGTTTCGTTGCATTCCGATGATTTCCATGATTTTGACTATTTTGAGCTATAAGTCAATGGAGTTCACTGAAGAGGTCATTTTGGGCACATTACTTGGAGGAACCTCTCAGTGTAATAGCTCATTGGAATCGGGAGGAGCAACACTACAGGATGGGATGGCTAGAAGTGACTTTCAGTGGCCAGGGAAGCCACAAGGAGAGATAAGGAGCTTTTCAGAGGTAAAAAGGTTAATTAATTAATTAAAGTGATTTAATTAATTAATAAAATATTAATAAAATGAAAGTCACTTTGGAGGGACAAGGTGAGCCAAAAGTGTAAAGGAAAGGCAAGGGCCTCTTCTCATGGATTCATGTATGTTTATCTTTTGATATTTGGCTTTAGCTAGTGAGCCCAGCATTGGGGGTTTTGAGGGTTTTGACATAACAAACCCTAGAGGACGATTCGGTGGTGAAAGATTCCACCTAGCTTGTCCCAAGCTTGGTCTCGGAGATGCAATACTCTCCCACACTATTCTAGTTCCAGATCTACTCAGTTGCAGGAGGATTCCACATCAGTTGCTTGTACAGATAGAGAGAGGGCGCACCAGTTGGGGGTTTCCAGCAAGGGGGGCGCACCATTCATTGAGGAAGGATTCGTCCTAGCCGAGGAGAAGGGATTCCAGGAATTCCAGGTATTGGGTTTCCTTTGCAGGTGTCTTGGCATCATTCTTGGTGGTTTTCCGGAGTCTTTCAGTGGAGGATCTATTTGTATTGAGAGTGGGACGTTTTCCCAAGAGGAGGGCGCACCATCATTTGGAGGGTAGCTAGATCTAAGGATCTAGCAGGTATTTTGAGGATTTGAGCACTTGGGTTCTCATTGCAGCATCCCGATCTATCATTTTGGAGAGTTTCAGAGCATTCAGAGGCCTCCTTCATTAGGGCCGAATTATCTAGGGCTTCATTCATCCAGTGGGGCGCACCATTCAGTGGAGGAGTTCAGATCTACAGGGTTTGAGAGTGGATTTGGAGATTCGGGCACTTGGGTTGTTCTTACCATCACTCGATCTATTGTTTGGCATCTTTCTGGAGGTGATTAGACATCTTTGGCACCAGGGCCAAATTGTTGAGGAGCTTCAGTTATCCAGCAGAGCGTGGCATCTTCCAGCAGTGAGGGGTTTGGCACTTGGCATTGGTCTTCATCTCTTATCCAGCCTTTGGAGGCTTATTTTGTATCCACAGAGCATTTTGTAGCAGCTCATACTTGTTATCTATTGTCTATCATCTTGGCCATCTGTTGAGCATTCCAGATCGGCATCTCCATTGTAGCAGGTTCTTCTATTTTATGAATAAGGAAGATTTGAGATGTTTTGGCTTGTCTATCTTATTGCATATGGTTGAGGTATGTTCCATGGTTATCTCTTTCTGTTATTTGCTGCATACACACATATAAACACATCTAAACAAATGGATCAACAAATTGTTTGACGAAATACCTCACTCAGAAAAAGTTTTAGAAAAGACACCAAAACAGTGATGATCCTTGCATAATGGCTTGGGATCATTACACCACTCTTGGAGGGTGCACCTCTTGGGATGAGGAGAAGGTGATGAGGGGTGAGAGATGAATGTAGGGTGTTGGGATCACACAAAGGCTCAAGGAGAGGTGTGGGATCCGTGCTAGGGTGAGGTGAAGAGCCTCTAAAATAAAAAAAGTAACTTTTATTGGAGAGACAAAAAGGAGGGCGTAACTCTCTTGGAGAGCGCTCCCCAAGGTCAAAAATCAACCCAAATGTTAGTATGGGTGATGTGGAGTGAAGGGGATCACCTCTAGGGGTGATAACAAGGATAAATGAAGTGAAAGAATAGGAGAGGGGGCCACACTCAAGTCACAATTAAATTAAAAAAGGAAAAACGTCAATCCCCCTAAGGGGGCGCAACTTTTGAGTGTGGAGGTGGAAAAAGGGGTTAAACAAGGTTGAAAAAGGTTGGGAGGCTAAGGTTATGCTTAGGGGGTCTCTCTAACCATCATTTCAACATTTCACATCATCTAACTCATTATTACATTTTTTACATCTTGCCATGTTTGGACTTTAGCAATTAAAATTGTTGTTTTAGAATGACTAACACTCTAGGTGGACTAACCCATGGCTAAAGTTGTCTGACCAAGCTAAAACTTGGTCCATGGATGTAGGGGGTGTTATTCCATTTCTTTTGAGCACAAATACCCCTATCAAAAGTCCAAGGATCCAGTTTTTACAATTATTGGTCAAAAATAATTAATTAATTAAATAATTAAACCTCCAAACTAGGAAAATTTAATTAGAAATTAATTAATTAAAAAAAATATATCCTAGACGGAATTCCGCGAAATTTTCTATGATGTCTTGCATGGTCATTTACAATGAATTCCCTATATAGTTACCAAAACATAAGTCCACTACAACGTCGTTCACCACTTTGGAGAACATATGTAAAGTGTGAGGGAAAAACTCAAGGGAAATTAGTCAGGCTGAAAAGCCCACTAATAACCTGCGGATAAAAAACCCTCGGTGAAAGGAACTCTCCCAGTGAACCGATGCCAAGGTAACTAACCTAGACATGACTCATGCAGACCTATTACATTATTAACCCACGCAGGGGTGCGGAAATTTCAATTACAAAAATTAGTGTTGGGCCAAACACAGCCCTGTAGAACCAAAAATCTTCAACAATACTGCATCTGATGATGCATCTCTTCATGGCACATGAGTTGACCACCGGTGCTAAATGGGCGGTCAACAGGTCCTAAGCCTACTCCACAACAAATAGTTGAAATGGCTAAATTTAAAGGCATTACCTATCAAAGGAATGAGAACAAAAGTCAAGATAAAAACCAAGTAACCATTCCCAAGGTAGCTTCAAACTCCCCTAAGTCAAATGTGTATGCAAATTCAGAATTAAGTATTGACTTAGGAGGATGGTTAAGTAATGCGAAAATGTTGGTGCTTGTGTCCAAAATAATGAACATTCCTTCTTAAAGGGAGAAGTTGCTCAAAGCCAAAGATTGTCCTTCTCAGAAAAGTGTTGACATTCCACCAACGACAGCTTATCAGGATGCACTAGTTATTTTGCAAAATATAACCCATTTGGAGTACCCAATTGTTCTGTACATTAATTAATTAATGGAAAATAAATGGGCTTGGAAAAAAGATGCGTTGAAAACAAAGGCACACCCTCTACAAAGGCACCCATAAATGAGACAATACAAACCCTTGTATGTCATGCACCCCATGCCCAAAAGTCTTACCCCCATCCACTTAATCTTCTCCACATGACTTAGAGAGGGGACCACCTAGAAAACACTCCCTGACTTAAGGAATGGCTCACCCAATACGTGACTTTGACAACCCTCCCATACCTAAACTCCGAAAATTTCATAGGGTCTTTGAGCACTTGTTTAATTTGATAAGGTAATTTTGATGCACATGTTAAGGTGGCTCTTGTATTAAATGTGATTTTACTTTCCAAGATACATTTGACTTGAGACCCTTGGAGGTAAAACTCATCTATCTTTGCAGGACCTTGTCTGATGGACATTTTGAAGCAACAAGCCCAACTTGGGCCTTCATTAGGGCAGGAAGCCCACAGGTTGGATGCCATGACCCAGACTTTGGGGGAAAGACAGAGGTTGGATGTTTCCTTTGGAGGCAAGAGAGAAGACCTTGGCGCTGACACCTAGCCCTATCTATCCCAACAACTTGCCTTTGGAGACCTTACACCACACTTCTTGGGATTGACGTCTTGACTAGGGCTAGGGTTTGTGGTGGTGATGATGATTTGATGGATACTTGGCAAGTTGAGATGAGGAAGACTCCCTGCACCATGGACAAGACACTAGCGCATGAAGGGAAAGCCTTCGAAGGATCAATGACTTCCTCCTATTGTTCAATGACTTGCCAAAAGTACCAAAACGTCACCCCTTTAGGGCTTGAATTCACCTTTTAGGGTTTCTTAATGTGTAAAATCAAATTAAACTTGTAAAGGGGCAAAATTAAGGGGGATGGCCTCCTTGTTTTGTGGTTTACCCTAACTAAATGTGGACAAACACTTTTTGGAGGTTTTGTATAAATAAGGATCAAATTGTTTTCATTTTTATCATAACTCTCTCATGGGAGAAGAGCTACATGGTTAAAAGTCTCGCCTCTCTTGGGAAAATTACATCTCTCTCTCTCTCTCATGCAATTTTTTGGATGCAATACTTGTTCTTGTGGAAAAAGTGATTTGTTATTGTTAAGAACCAAATATCAAAATACCATAAAAGCCTAAGAATAAGTACTCCACATAATAAAAGATAATAAACATCTTTGAGAGGGCAACCTCCTTATACATCACATGAATTCACAAATACAAGATGATTCCAAATGAAAAGGTATCCTTGTTATATATAGGAGACTAGGAGGTACAATTAGAATTAATGGACCCAAGCCGACATAAATAAAATAACAATACTAATGTAATATGCCCAAATTAAGGGGTAATGTGCCATGATTTAAGGCTTAACATGCCCCTCCCCTTCAGACCAATGTTGTCCTCAACGCTTGAGTAGTTATGTATGCTTCTATATAAAAGACTCGTCTTCCCACATGGAATCTTTAACAGGTAGTTTCTTCCACTTAATGAGATACTTTGAAATTGATCTATTCCTCAGCTGGTGAATTCTTGTATCAGAGATAGCTTCAGCCTCCAATATGATTTTTTCTTCCTCTTCAAGTTCGAGAAATATAGCTTGAACTGGGATCTTGTCACCTATAACCTTCTTTAAGCATGAAACATGGAAAACTGGGTGTATTTGTGAAGATGCAGGCAACTCCAATTTGTATGCCATAGTACCAATCTTTTGCAACACCTTATAAGGGTCATAGTACTTCAGTGATAATTTATTATCCTTCTTAGCTTGCTTGAGGGACATCTAT
>ML796010.1:555316-569149 GCA_009831015.1 Picea engelmannii | reverse complement strand
CAAATGCTAATCCAAAACCAGAATGAATAATAGGTGCGCCCCAGCCTCTTACTTATACCTTTTCCTTCTAATTCTCTGTTGAGTTAGGTTAACTCCCAGGGTTAATCTTCTATTCTTCTGTTGAGTTATCTTTTACCTTTAATTCCCTTTTTCCTTTCTTAAGTCACTTAAAATTATAACTTTAGCTTCATTGACTTCCCCCTTCAGTGTAAGACTATGACCTAGTGGGGGTGCCCAGGTCACTAAGTCTCCTCATAATCTCTCTAAGAGGTGGGGGACATTACAAGTAGCATGCTCCCTTAACCTAGCGAGAACCTGCAAAAATCAGCAAGCTATTGCTTATACAAAAACCATAAATTATAATTGATTATATTGACCTATGTAATGAGTTAGCATCCAAAATCAGAATATGAATGAAGCATAAAGATAATCAGAAAGCTGTGAAGTTTTAGTGAGAGATGAGAGCAGATCCTTGCTCGGATCTATCCCAACAACGCTCTTTGAGATGACCTGCAAGCTTCAAATACAATGTGAGACAAGAATAGATAATGATTGCATGCACTAATAACATAACATAGTTTATATCATTAGTGAATTCAAAACATATAGGCTAGCAATTATACAATTATTAAGCCTAGCTAAGTAAACTAATTTACCCAACAATCTACTCAATACTTCACAATGATATTCAAATAAGAACAGTATCACCTCGCAATACAGTAGAAGTCCAGAAAAGGTCAAGCGTTCCACGTTTCCTCCAAATTTGTTCCTTTATTATCAATGGAAGAGGTTGTAGCAACAAAGTTGCTCCAAGCTCTTCAAGAACAAATGGATGAAGCAAAGTGACAATGAGAGAGAGAGAGAGGGAGAGGGAGAGAATTTGGTAGCATAACAATACTCAAAAGAACAGTGTCGAATGAATGAGGAGAAGGTTTCTTTTATAGCAAGAGAAGGCCAAGAGACCCCTCTTAGATCTCCGACAAGTGTCGAAACCAAAGCCATAGATGCAATCCAACCAAGGAGGGTGCAAGCTTTTAGGTTAGAGTGAGAATGGTAAAAAATGGAAGTGGATGGGTGAGTTGGCCAAGCAAGAGGAGCGCATTGGCAAAGGAGAGGCCCAAGTACTAGCCTTAAAGCTAGTTTCTACTTTCTTATTTGATATTTCCCTTTTTCACAGAGAGTGGGGGCGCATATCCAAAGAGGAAAGCGTGAGCTTCGAGGAGGAGTGTGGTTGGAGTGTGTTGGCCACACTCTCAAAGGTGATGTGGAGAGGCAAGGAGGGGCCCATAACCCATTTTGGAATGAGTTATTAGATCGCATGTGGGAGGGGGACGCATTCCCCAAGGGGGGCGCAAATCCCAAGGAAGATTTAATTAAAAGTGAGTAAAGGGGATGTGTGTTGGGGTTGGGTAGGTTAAGGGGTCTCTCAACCATTATTCACCTTTAATTCACTCCTTTTGATCAATTATTACAAAATTGACATTTTCCCATGTCACGGGTTAGCAATTAAAACTGCTTTTATCTGACTAAGACTCCTAAGTGGACAGAACCCTAGCAAAACTTGTCCGACTGAGTTGAAACTCGGTCCAAGGGTGTAGGGGGTCTCATTCCATTTCTTTTGAGCACAAATACCCCTATCAAAAGCCCAGGGACCCTGTTTTTACATTATTTATCAAAAATTAATTAATTAATTAAATTTCCAGCCTTAGGAAATTTTAATTAATTAAAAAAAACCTATCTAGACTCAACGGAATTCCGCGAAACATTTTGAGTTGTCTTACATGGTCATTTAAATCATTCTTAAACACTAACTACCAGAGGTTGACTTCATTAGAACACCTTTCACCACTTTGGAGGATTTATTACTAGTGGGAGTGAAAAACTCCAGGGAAATTAATAAGGCTGGTTAGGCCAAATTAATATCCTCGGGATAAAAAAAACTCAGTGAAAGGAACTCTCCCAATGAAGAAATCCTAAGGTAACTGACCTAACTATGATCCATGCAGACCTATTACATTATTAACCCACGCAGGGGTGCGGAAATTCCATTTACAAAAATGTGTGCTGGAGCAAAATTTGCCCCGTAGAACCAAATCGTCTCTGACTTGTTTGCATCTGATGATGCATATCTTCGTGGTACATGGACTTGACCCCCTAGTTGAATAGGTGCTCAACAGAGGTCCTCACAGACAAGGGGGGCTCCAAGAATAATACTCAGCCCAATATCTCAAGGCACTAACTAAGGAGGCTTGACCATGCCCTTAGTCGTACTATCTGACTACCCAGGTACTAGAGAGTGATCTCCCCGAGTGATGTTCTTCAGACCAAATGGTTTACTCAGTTGGTCTCAAGATTCTAGGAGGTCTCCCGATATACTCCAGGTATGTGGGAAGTCAAATCCATAGTAGTGTTGTCTAATGTGCAACCGTTCGAAAGGGGCCTTTTGATATACTCTAGGTACGTGGAAGAACTACATTGTCCTCGGGTTGTAGCGCTGACAAGTAATGACAGCTCCTACCTTTAGAGACCCTAGAATACATCTGTACCTAAAAAGCCCTAAGATTCTCCAAAATTTATGCAATACTCCTTTTATCCCACTTTATTCCACTTTTTGAATCACCCCAATTGGATCTTCTAGTCAAAAGATATGCAAATTTCCAAAACAATAAACGCACCTTCTAAAATCTTGATTTGGAGAATGTTCTGCTAGCCGACCTTTCCTCTGCTGTAACTTCACAATTTCGACACTTATGAGTCTAAAAACCCTAACTTGAATAGAATGTATCAACAAAAATATAATGAACCAAGATCTGAAATTTCGACCCAAGTAACCTATATATGTCTCCTCTACACCATATAAATTCCAGATACCGAAACCTTCCAGAAAAAAAGTTGTACCTAAAATGACAAGAATACTTTTTTTGAAGAAATCAGTCTCGAGGATTGTCTAGCTCTAATACCAAATGTTAAGAACCAAATATCAAAATAGCATAAAAACATCAAAATAAGTACTTGACGCCTTGACAAAGAGAGAAATTCAAATAATAAGCCTCTTCGAGGGGCAACCTCCTTATACATCACATGAATTCACAAATACAAGATGATTCCAAATGAAAAGGTCTCCTTGGTATATATAGGAGACTAGGAGGTACAATTTGAACTAATTGACCTAAGTCAACATAAATAAAATACTAATACTAATGTAATATGCCCCAATTAAAGGGCAATGTGCCATGATTCAGGGCTTAACAACTACCCTTCTTGAAGGCTTATTCTTGCATGTGGATGGAATTTACTTGGTGAAATTAGCGTTTTATCTTGCTATCTTGTGAAATTGGTAAGGATTTTTTTCCAATTGTTAGTAATTTCTTCTCGTTTCATATTGTTCTTGTCTAAAACCCTTGGAGGAGTATAAGGGCATACAACCTCCACCAAACTTCATCTTGTTTGCAAGTTGATAAGTCATTTTTGCAAGGTTACTAGGAGGAGTAAAAGGGCTCACACCCTCCTAGGTTTATCTTTGTAGGTTTTGCATGCTCTAATGAGTAAAAGGGCTTACACCGCTAGAAATATTGTGCATCCAACTCATACATCCAAGACTCCGTAACCCAATAGATTAGGAACTAATCTAATTTTTCCATTGGAGAAATAAATTACTTGCATTGGTATACGTAATTCTGAGAGATATTAAATTTGTTCAAGTCCGAATATTTTCTTGGTTTCTTAAGCTTGCTCAAGCCACTAAGGACTCTTGTTTGTCTTGGTAGTTCTCTGGTTATAATCAATTGAAAGCTACAGCCATTAGGGTTGCAGCAAAACACATTCAATCTCTTACTATAACTTGCTTTTCAACCGCTGAAATTACCTGTAAACTTGTACTCTTATTCTACTGCTTATTGTCTATCTTTTTGTCGGTTTACTTGTCAATTTTTGTAGTTGGAATTTGCTGATGTAGAAAATCTTTGCTACAGACACATGGCTGCTCAGAAAAAATCTCTGAAAACATCCTTTTAGCAGCCCTAATTGACCATCAAAGCTTGTGCTAAAGTATTTGAAATTTATCTGTCTAATTAGTGCTTCATTGACCAATAAATATTTGATGCTTTTGATGGTTATTTCTGCAGTAAGTAACATATTTCATTGTTAATATATACATTTGTTTACTACTGCAATTTAGGACAACACGATTAACTTGCTTGTCCCTTTGATATTTAGGCTTATATCTCAATTATTTGTTTTGTCTTGGGTAGGTGTAACACTCTGGTGCAGGTACCAAACTCTTTGGAAACCATCCTCCATCCACCAGGCTCACTTTCAATCCATCCTCCACTTCTTATTTTGACCTATAGGGGCATCACCTTCCATTACTCCACTTTCCATCTTATTTCTCCCTAGGGTCACCCAGGATTCCCCCCCTTGTGTAAGATTTCTCCTTCACTAGTGCAAAGGGAGTACTTATCTAAAGGTGACAGTGGGTGGGTATTCACATAGTTGTCTCACCTTTGTAGATTGGGTCAGGCTTTGCCCAACGTACAATCTGTGCGATAACATAACCTTTTCCTGATTCCTGACACTCCGATCAAATATCTTCCTTTTGTTCTCATCTAATTCTATCAACTGATTCAATATGTTCTGCAATGCATCTTTATCTGTACAAGGTCAAATCAACTTTGTTAGGAGATTTACCCCAAACTTAGCTGAGACAATAAAACCCATTCTAAAGCTTTTAAAGAAAGATGAAAATTTTGAATGGATAGATGAAAGAAGGAAAGCTTTCAAGAGTATTAAGGATTTAATTTGTAAATATCTTATTTTTATTAGTCCTAATTACTCCAAAGATTTTCAAGTCTTTTCCTTTTCTTCATCAAACACTATTGCAGGGGTATTGCTCTAGAAAAATGGAGGGCAAGAGCAACCCATCGCATTTATGAGTAAGACATTTCTTAACTCATAATTGAATTACACCATTCTGGAAAAACAAGCATATGCCTTAGTAAAATCTCTTAGGTATTTCAGAGTCTATGTTGGGTATTCAAAGATTGTGGGGTATGTACCTCACTCAACAGTGAAAAGCATTTTGCCTCAGCAGGATTGTTTGGGACTTAGAGGAAAGTGGATTTCAAAAATTCAAGAGTATGACTTAGAGATTAAACCCACTAAACTGATTGAAGGTCAGGGTCTAGCTAAGATATTGACGGAGGGAAATGAATAGGGTTTGGACAACAGTCATCCATGACCAGTTATGTCTGCAGAGCTTCATAGGTTAGAACAATGTCAATGGTATTCAGGCATCATCTTTTTCCTACTTAACCTTACTTGCTCAAATCATTTGATAGGTCACAAAAGAATAGCTTTAAGGTTAAAAGTTTCTAAGTATTGTATTATTCAAGATGGATTGGGGTGTGTTGACCACCTATTTCAACTAGGGGGTCAACTCCATGTGCCATGAAGTTATGTACCTAATGGTACAACAAAGTTGTAGACCTACTGGTTCTACAAGGCAGTTTTGGCCTCAACACTTCTTTTTGTAACTGGAATTTTCGCTCCCCTTCGTGGGATAATAATGTAATGCGTCTGCATGGATCATATTGTAGGTTAGTTTCCTAGGACTTTATCATTAGGGAAGTCCTTTCATCGAGTGTTTTTTTTCCTCGGGTAATTAATTTGGCCTAACCAGCCTTTTTAATTACCCTTGAGTTTTTCACTCCCACAATAATCCTCCGAAGTGGTGAAAAACGTTCTAATGATCGAGCCCAAGGGGTGACTAGGGTCTAGGAATATTGTAAATGACAATACTAAACATCTCCTAAAGTCTTGCGTAATTCCATCGAGTCTAAGTAGTTTTTTTTTATTTTTAAAATTTTAATTATTTTTTATCTAAAAATGTAAAAACTAGGTCCTTGGGATTTTCGATAGGGATGTGAGTACTCAAAAAAATATGGAATGAGACCCCCTACACCCTTGGACCATTGGACAAGTTTTGCTAGGTCATTGTCCATGAGGAGTCCAAGTAAATCTTGAGTAAGCAATTTAATTGCTTAATTGACAAAGTAAAAATGTCATTTTTTTGAAAAAATGAGCAAAAGGGTTAGACAAAGAGTGGGAGAAGATGCCTAACTCGTTTCCTAACTTAATTTCATAGCCATCACCTCAAGTTATCATTCCCCCTAGGGAAGTTGCGCCCCCCTTGGTGAGAAAGTCATGGAAATTGAAAAATTAAAAGGGAAAACCCCCTTTCTCCCTAAGTGCGCCCCCCTTAGTCTAATTTCATGTTGGACTATGTCAAAAAGGTTTTCCCCTTCCCCCTCACAACCCTAACACTACCAAAACCCTGGAGTTGCACCCCACCTTGAGATGCTCACCCTCTCTTGATTGAATGACCCTTGGAGTTCATCCAAGAGGGGTCACTCTTGGCTCCCAAGTATAAAAGAAGGCCTCCCCTCCCTCATTTCACATATATTCTCAGTGTATTGTTACTGTTATTGCACAGCTTGTAGCAAGCATAAAAGGCTTGAGATTTGAAGGTCAAACTAGTGGAACATGAACCAATCCCACCCAATGTCACCACAATGGGATGGTTCTTTCTATTTAGGGTGCTAAGGCCCAGGGGAGACGTCCCCGATGACCTGGGTTTTGAGAACGCAAAAGATTACAACATAAAGTAGCTACTTCCCCCTCACAAGTCACCACCGAGATATACCTGCCTGAGACAAAGCAACAACAAACTGATATGTGCAAGCTAGCTCAATGGGTTAGTACTTCATATAAATTAGTGACTATCTGATAAACATATAAGCAATTTGACAATAAATATTGACGAAGTCAATGTTTATAAAATAGCAATGAAAATAATCTCACTTCTTCAATAAATGCTGAAATAATGTGGCATTCAATGCAATAAATCAACACTTCATTCAAATTATGCCTTTAATCACCATTCAATTGCTTATAAAGTAAAATGTTTTGCTACACCAATGATATTATGGCTAAAGATGACAACAGCATATAGGGTTAGAAGGTTAGTTTAGGCTAGGGTTAGTGAAGTTAGGGTTATGATTCACGAGTTTGAGAGTAGTTTTGATCAAAATCACTTCAACGCAAGAGGTATTCAAATCAATGCCTTAGGGTTAATGCAGTCAAAAGGTGAAGTACGCAAGAGCTAAAGGAGGCAACGACTAAGGACTAGAGGGAGAGGCTTTGAGGTGTTGTTGAAGCAAGGCCCCAAAGTCAAAACCCTAGAGGAGAGAGGGTCACTTAGGTGTGAGTGAACTAGGCCTCTGTGATCTCTCCTCCTTCCTTGACTCACTGGAAAAACGGCTAGCTGAAAGATAACATAAACTGGGACAAGAGGGTTTGATAAAACAAAGTGTTGCTGCAGCAAGGCTCTACCAGCAAACCCTAGAAAAATCGGCCCTGAAGTGTAGAAACCCTAGGCTTCAAGCCCTCTCCTTCTTCTCAGCTTGTAAAAAGGTACGGCTAGCAAAGGTGAAGAGAGAAGAGAGTGTAGCTAAGGCTAGGCTCTCTCCTTCAATAAATGGCTGAAAATTTCTCTCAAAGGGGACATGAAACAAGGACCTACTTGTGTGCTTGTCACCTAGGGTTTTGTTCAGCAAAAATCATAAACATATGCAAGAAATGAAACTACAACCATTCATTCAAGAAGTTTTGCAGAAAATTACTTACATATCACCAAGAAATATCAATGCAAACCCTAGCTGTAACACCTTCCTTCAAGATAAATGCCAAAACATGCCAAAATAATCCTCCTTCAACAAGTACGCATCACTAAATCAGCCAATAACCCAAGAGAGGGCGCAAATTTCAGACCTCCTTATGGAGTGAATAAGTTGTGATGAAAAAATGAAGGTGAAAATCCTTCATTTGTGGAGTATCATGACCTAAATTTACATTTTAGGTCATGTAAAAGGTCGACAAGGCCAAAATACTAAACTCATATTGTTTTACATTAAATTGTCAAATTAAAACCCTAATCAAGCTGAAAAGAGACATGAAGCCCCTCCAAAGGAGATGTCGACCCCTTTTAAGGGCAAATGAGGCATCTTGGAGCAAAATGTTAGCCCTCCTTGGGCTCCTCCATCATGCCACACGTGCCAATACTACCCAATCTGCCTCCCAAAACGTTCAATAGGGTGGATGACGTCATGGTCATCAAGGGTGACGTCCCAGGCCTTCCAAGGCCAATGTTCCACTGAAAGAGGGTCAATCCCCCTAGGTCAAGCACTGCCTTAGTGCCTCTGGTGGAACGTCCTCTCCTTCTCTGGTGCAAAGCCCCTGATCCATCTCTATCTTGTCTCTGCCCCCTGATGGGATCTCAGCATCCACCTGATGGGCTCTTCAACCCCATGGACGTCCAAACTAATCATCTCCCCATGTGTACTGATCCAAAATGGTACCTGTCTGTCGAGCATGGTCCTGCACATCAAAAGCTACGCCCTCCGTGGGCTCATCAGTCACAACGATCATAGCAATGTCAATCACATCTCATCATCAATATTATTAAACATGTGCATAAAATCCCTAATACATCAGTTAACAACTCAAAGACGTTACACAAACCTACAATACAAATCTGGCGAAATGGACAAGGCGTCCTATTGGGCTAGTGTCCACTAGAAAAGCAAAGTTCCCGGAAGAGATCTCATCCAAGCCATGTAAAGTGGGTGATATGGTCAGGGGAAGTCCAAGCATCTGGGTGCAATGAGGGCCAAAGACGCAAGAAATGTTACCTATGGGTGCCTTTGTTAGAAGGCGAGTTGTCCTGGATGCATTATTTCCAAGCCCATTCTTGTCTTTTATTCTTATTCTTTTCACTCTTTATCTTTTATTGCTTTTCTTTATTTTGTTCGAGAGCTAATCAAGGGACACTGCCCTGGCGTGGTGACCAGTGGTGGCAAAGTTACCCACAAGTACTTTCAGAGAAATGAGAAGGTTGACTTGTGATGAGACCCCCTTTCCCTTGGCCATGCAACCAAGAGTCACTGCCCTGGCATGGTAACTAGCTGGTGGCAATGTCATACTGCTAGGTACCCATGGACCTAATAGGCTGGCTCGTGATGAGACCCCCTATCCTCTGGTTAGGTCTTGTTTTATTAATTTTCCGGGTCCCTCTTGTTTCTTGTTGAGAAGCCTTTTAATGCTTTCTCGGGGATCCCTGGGCAAAGCATCTCGAGGTTTCATTTTTAGAGTTTTATCTTTTACCAGCTTGCTTTTACCTTTTGGGCCCTTAGCCCCTTCTTCCCATGAGATAAGATGCAATCATGAAAATAGGTCAACCCAGTGCCTAGACAAGTGGAATGGGACAAGTGAGGAGGAAAGAAGATGAAACAGTGGTGCTATGATGGGAGCGGACGATGGCTTTTCAGAAATCCCCCTAGTGGCAAGCCAAAACCTATAGACACATGCTTGCTAGGGCACCCTGTCAATCACCCCAAACATGGTCAAGTGGGAAAGTGTAAGATCCAAGCAGTTGTTAGAAATAAAAGGAATCAAATGCATACATTCATTGGTTTTGATGATCAAAGTGACAAATACCATGATACCCGGACTAATTACCTCATGGAGCAAGAACCTTCTCTGACACAGGACCAAGCCGATGGTGATGGATACTGCTACTGCTGACAAGATAAAGATGCTGGAAGAAAGAAAAGGTGGGACCTCCAGGGCCATGCTAAAGTCAATCCTTCTCTCGGTACTCCATGTCTAGGACATGTGAGCCTCGAAACATGATCTCCTAGTTATCCCTGAAAGTGGGGGATAACAGCTACTATGCCAAAATCTCTACTCTCCCACTCTTCTCTCTTCCTCCCATTTGCTCTTTCTCTTGTGTAGAGCTCCTGCAAGTATTTGCAGCAACCTTTGGGTTTGAATAAAGAAATCTTCGAAGGATCCATGGTGTTGAGAGTCTTCTTGGTGCCATCTTGCAACTATTGAGGTAATCTTGCTCTTATTTTTCTTTTCTTGTGCATGCTTAGCTTATAGATCTAGAGTAGGGATTCCAAGCAAAGTAGTTTGTTTGACTATATCTGTGATAGTTTTATTATAGATCTAGTGAGCTTTTATTTGGGTAACACAAAGTATTTTGTTTTACCATTTAGATCTACTCACATCCTCTTTGTTTATGTAGCTTTGTGTCCAAGATTTGCAGGTTACCTAAGGGTTTTGTGGATAGATTTCAGATCTGGAAATCTATCACTCCACCCACTTACAACCTCTAAATTCTTATGTTCTATATTTCTGTACTTTTCCATATTATTTTTGGCATTCTAACATCTTAGAATAGTTCATGTAAACATATATTGTTTGTTGATTTTTACACAGAAAATTTCTGGTTAGTTCTCACAGAATTTTTCCAAAGATTTTGGTATTTTTTGCAGCTTTTCCAACAAGTTTTGCTTGCTGGTTGGTTTGTTGCAGGTCTGAACCAAAAAGGAGGAACTACAACCCATTTGGGGCCCTAAAACGTCCAAGAGAAACCTCTTAACTTAGGGTACTATCTTCCCAACTCTTCCTTCTTCTTCTTCCATTGTAAGCAAGCCCAAAAAGAGTCTCTTAGGCTTGCACTTCTCTAAAAAATAAAATTTCGGTGTTTGTTATTTTTCTTTTACCTACACCTTGCATAGTGGATTGGCCTAGCCATCCATGAAAAATCGTAAGGCTAGTACTTAGTTTTATTTCAGCATTGTTTTTTCATTTTAGGTTTGCCCCACTTGTCCTTAAGGTAAGGTTCTGTGGCTAGGATTTACTTGTTTACTTTCCAAGTCAAGTTATTTCATTTATGCATTTCTTTTCACCCATTTGGGCACAAAATCGGTAGGCTTGTTCTCCATCTTGTGCCTTTATTGAGGTTGCAAGTACAGTAGCTTCTTTCAAGTTACTTCATTTCCTTATTTGTTTTCCTACACCCTGCAAAGAGTATTGGTTTAGCCACCCATGCAGTATTGTAAGGCTATTTAGATGGTTACTGGTTTATGCTTCTAATTTCTCTTTCAAGTTCATGTGTATATCTCAATGATTTAGAAGCACTTCCTTTAATTTGCAACCTTGTTTAAGCCCTTGGAGGCATATTCTTTTGCTTGTACATTTCCTTAAGCACTTGTCATTTCCTTTCTTCCAAGCATTCAACTCAAGCAACTTGTAATTGTTAAATCAATCTACTTTAGGCTATAAGGGAATCAATTTACTTAGCTTAATTATATCACCCTCTACTGACACAACTTTCACCACCAAAAAGGGGGCTTGTGGAGGCTACTTGGGGTTCAAGATCAAGGATGATCTCACGGCACTAGGTGTCCCCTTTGTTGAGCACCCAAGTTTTTCGGGTTGACCTATGGAGCTAGGGTAAGGCCTTGTTTTCCTTGCTTATTGAGCACCCAACAATCCTTTTGGCCAAAGCGGAGGGAGTATTAGGTAAGTCACCTAGTCTAGGATTGCAACATCACCCAATTAATTTCAACTCTAAAATTTACTCACAAAAACCTAAGGCTTAACTTCATAATCCAATCTAAGCTGTTTATGCTCTTTACTTTCTGCAACTTTTATTTCCAAGCATTATCTTTCAAGCAGTTTAATTGAGCATTTTGGTAGCTGAGTAAGTGAGATTAGAAGTTGTGCACTAGTGCCCGTGGAGGCTTTTGTTTCAAGTTTTATCTTCTTCTAAGTTGTGCACTTGTGCCCATTGGTGGCTTTCTTGTCCTGTCTTGTCTCCTCTTGAGTTGCGCTTTTGTCCTTGAGCAACCCCCTTAAAGTTGGGCACCTCTCTTTGGGGCACTTCAAGATTGGGTTTTGAGTTGTGTGTTTGTTGTAGATGCATTCTTCATCTATCTCTTTCTATTCCTGCAAAACCAATTAGAAGTTAGTTCAATAATTTCTCTACAAGTATCATAGATCTAACTAGTGCTTATTTCACCTTTGTATATTGTTGTAGCATCTAGATATTCTTTATTTGTTGATAGTTGTTATAATTCTTTTGTATCTTGTCTATTTTGTAAAGTTATTCATGCTTTGTATTTCGATCTTTGTGTAACTTAATTGACCCCATTGCCCAACCTTAGGCACCAGTCATAGTTGACTTAGGGAAAGGCTTGTTTTTCATTGAAAGTTTGCATCTGCATAACTGCCTCTCATATAGGCTAGTATCCCCCTACCTTTAACAAACTAAAATTAACTCCTACATTTCACCTAATAACTCACATAGTAACTAGGGTCTACCCCCCTTGGCTTCCCTAGGAGTAAGCCTAGACGGAAGAAGTTCAAGTTGAGGTGACAGTGGGCTTGAACTTCAGCATTGCGCTCGCAAGGACACACTAAGTGGATTGAGACTTTGTCCACGTTTGCAAGTGTGTATAAGGGCGACAATGTTGAAATAATGTAACTGCGAAGAGCATTCTTATTATTATTGGATTAAATCCCCATTGTGGATTAATCATGTTATTATTATTATTATTGTTATTGGATTAATTCCCATTGTGGATTAATCATGTCGATAAGTGTATAAGGACCAAATCCCCTTTTGCGGATTGGTCATCGGACAATTATAAAGGGCAGAATAAGAAGTCGGCCCCAACAGTTATTATGGAAGACCCAGAATTAATTAAAGGTGGGTTTACCCACCCAGAGTGAGAGGTCGGCCATACCAGTGGTGCCCTTTCACACGTGCCAGTTTTGTATATATAGGAGGCTAGCGCCTTCTAACACACAACTCACTTGCTGATTTCTCTTATGAGGCAAGCTGCAATTACCTGAGAGAGGAGAAGAAGAGTGGCGCATCTCTTGGCGAGGACTTTCTATATTGGTTTGAGTTATCTCTTGAACATTGTATAAGCTATTTATGATAAGGAAGTTTTTGTTGGGTTTTCTTCCCCTAGAGGGTTTCCCAGGATAAATGTTGTCTCTTGTGAATGTGTATTTCTCATTGATCTTGTTCTTATGATGCTCTTATCTATTGAAATACAAAGAACTATAATAATGGCATAAACATTAACAGGCAACAGGGTGGAGGATCCCCAATGGGGTGATACTTAGATGTGTTGATGAGTTAGGATCTGTTGCCGTCCTAATACACACTTGCTAACGTGAGCTAAGTCCCGCTCACTTAGTGTGTCCTTGGAGGCACAATGCCTAGGTTCCCAGCCCACACTGTCACCTTGACTGGAACCTCTTCCTTCTAGGCTTACTCCTAGGGAAGCCAAGGGGGGTAGTCCCTAGTTACTAAGTTAATTTTAAAGTTAATGTTCTAGGAGTTAATTTTAATTGGTTAAAGGCTAAAGGGAAAACTAGCATAAGATGTTCAAGCAGCAATGCAAGTGCAAGTCTTAATCTAAATGAAAAAGCAGCCCTTTCCCTAAGTCAACTAAAGACTAGTGCCTAAGGTTAGGCAATGGGGTCAACTAGTGTGTAAGGGTGGTTTATTACAACAAGTTTACAAGTTGAAAAAGTTATGCTACCCACAAACCCCAAGATTAGAATTACTTACAAATGATACAAAGTTATACAAGGATTAAACCATATACAAAAGATACAACAAGATATACAATAGATACAAGATGTGTAAGTGTTCACAATTTGTCAAGCATGCCCCAATAGCACTTACTCTATTGGACTGCCTTCACTGGCTACAATCACACAAAGCACTCAAGAATCCAAGAAAGTGATGCCTCCGCAAGTGGGATATTCAACACTTCCTAGATTCACACCACAACAATCAATTAACAAGATATTTCAAAGATATATCCAAATAATCACTTAGACATAAGAAATATTAATGATCAAGTTGCATATGATATAGATAAGACAATGAAAATATTATCACCAATG
>ML796010.1:503218-514792 GCA_009831015.1 Picea engelmannii | reverse complement strand
TTTCATTGTTGTATTGACAAACATTGACTTCGTCAATATTTATTGTTATAATTGCTTATATGTTGAATTTAGCAGATGATCTTTGATATATGAAGTACTAACCAAGATTTGCACGTATAAGTTTCTTGTTGCTTTGTCCCGGATAGATGCTTTCTTCTTCTTTGGTTACTTCTTATTATTGGTTGTTTAGCCGGATCTTCTGCTTCGTGGTGACTTGTGAGAGGGGATTTACACTTTTCCCTTATCATCCTTCACCTTCTCAAAGCTCCAGGTCACCAGGGACGTCTCCCTTGGGCCTTACCACCCAGAATAGAAAGAACCATCCCATGGAGGTAACATTAGGTGGGATTGGTTCCTATTACGCCAGTTTATCCCTTTATCTTCTGACCTATTACTGTAAATACAAACTGTGCGATAACACTACTGATATAATGTTCTGTCTTGCACATCTGATACACTGGGGGTTTCTGGATGTGTTTCAGTTGTATGTTTGAGATCTTGATGGTTATTGCATGTGCATGTTGCGTATTTATGGTTTAAACAGCATATAAAAGATGCCTGCAGAAGTAAAGAACATCAACTGCTAAATAACATGTATTATACGACTCAAGCATGGAAATACAATACCATACTGGAAATATACAATATAATCGTTACCTAAATCTCATGGATAGTCACTGGAATACAAGCAAATAGCATTAAAATACCCGTGATCAGAAGATGATAGCAAATCTGATGCATGCACGGATAGATCGGCAAGAATATGGAGAAGTACAGTAACTGCTACCAGTTGGAAAACTCGTCCTAAATAATAGACCATCGAAATGCACTGGAAACTGTTCCAATAGAAGCGCCCTGGCCTCTAGACTGAAATGGTTGAGTGTTGGATCTCGGATCTGGTCTTTGAGGCACTAGATCTGGACCACCGGGGGTTTGTGCACCTCCTGGGACACTAGATGCGCCCCAAATTCCTTAATTCATCGTTTAGCCATAAGTATTTTGGCTTAATTCATCGTTTAGCCATCAATTCCTCCTTATTTCTCCATCTTGTTCCCTGTTGGTGCCTGACTATAGTCTACGGGAACACATAGACTACTAAGTCACTCCCTGCTAGCTTACTCATGGGAACAGGACATCACAGTCCTCCCTTCCTGATATTGCTTGTCCTCAAGCAACATCAATCCTGGGTGTTGTAAGATATGCTCTCGCTCCCATGTGGCATCCTCCACTAGAAGACCCCTCCATCTAACCAAGCACTCCCTGATGATCCTGCTCCTCAATCTGTGCTCTCTCTGCTATAGTACCTCCTCTGGCACTAACTCCAACTGACCCTCCTCATCCAAGGGTGGCAACTCCTTTGAAATGCTAGCCTGTTGTCCCACAGCCTTTCTAAGGCAAGAGACGTGAAAGACGTTATGAATCTTGCTACCTTCCGGTAGATCTAGCTTGTATGCCACCTCACCTATCCTCCTGATGACTCTGTATGAACCGTAGAACTTCGACTTCAGCTTCTCTGCTTCGCTCCTCTTCAAAGAGGATTGTCTGTATGGTTGTAATCGCAGAAATCCCAAATCCCCTAACTCAAAACTGTGCTCAACTCTGTGTCGATCTGCATATATCTTCTGCTGGTTCTGAGTTGACTGCAAGTTCTCCCTTACTGATTGAAGAATCCTCTGACTCTCCTCCACCCATTCCTTGGCCCTCGGGACCCTGTTGTCCCCAAACACAGTCTCCATAAAGGAGGGTGCATCGTATCCATACATTGCCCTGAACAGTGACATCCTGATAGACATATGGTAAGTTGTGTTGTAGCAATCCTCACCGATATGTAACCATCTCACCCAAGTGCGCTGCTACCCCCCCCTCATAGTTCTTCATACCCCTCCCCCCATTTGTTGACGATCTCGGTCTACCCATCTGTCTGTAGGTGGTAGCTGATACTCATGGCTAGCTTTGTGCCTGTCAACCTAAAAAGCTCCTGCCAAAACGCATAGATGAAGTGCCCATCCCTATCGCTGACTATCTGCCTCGCTAACCTGTGCAACCGGAATACCTCCCTGAAAAACAACTCTGCTACCTGTATGGCCTTGTAGTCTGTGGGTATGGCAAAGAAATGTGCAAATTTGGTCAGTCTGTCGACCACCACAAATATACAGTCCTTGCCCTGCACTCTAGGAAGGCCTGTAACGAAATCCATGGAAATGATCTCAAATTTTTGCTCTGGAATGGATAGAGGCTGTAATAGCCCTACGGGGTGTGTCTGCTCGGACTTGTTCTGCTAAAGAGTCGTGCACTCTCATATGTGTTTCAGCACATCATCCTTGAGACCCTTCCATGAGAATCTCTCTCTGATCTGCCTATATGTTTTGAAGTACCCTTGATGCCCTCCTGTAGGCGAATCATGACATACCTTCAGAATTTTCCCCTTCAGGGTGGATTATGGAACCAAGTAGATCCGGTCCTTGTAGAAAATGATGTCATCAACAACCCGATATCTATCATCAATCACATGTTCGTCCATCACCTCACAAGCAAATTTTTTTTTGGAGTATTCCACCAACAAATGACCTTTCCAATCTATACAAATGCCCATCATCGAACATCCTGCTGGCCTCCTGGATAAGGCATCTGCCACAATATTCCTTTTTCAATTGACATATTCAATGTCAAAGTCAAAGGCTTGGATCTTTGAGACCCACTTCTATTGCCTCTCACTGAGGTCTTTCTAATCAAAGAAATACTTGAGACTGTTATGATCAGTCTTCACTACAAATCGTCTGCCAACCAGATACTACCTGAATTTGGTTAAGGCATGCATGATTGCTAGCATCTCCTTGTCGAAAATAGGATAGAGTCTCTCCGACTTGTTGAGCTTTCTTCTCTCAAACACAATTAGGTGCCCCCCCTGTTATCCCCAATTTCTAGGGATAACTAGGAGATCATGTCTCGAGGCCCACAGGTCCTAAACATGGAATACCGAGAGCAGGATTGACCTGAGCATGGCCCTGGAGGGCCCATCTTTCTTCTTCTTCATCAGATTTGTCCTGTCAGCAGCAACAACATCCATCACCTTCGGCTTGGACTTGTATCAAACAAGACTCTTGCTCCATGAGGTAATTGGTCCGGGTATCATGGAATGTGTCATATTTGATCATTATAACCTTCAGATATATGCATCAAATTCCTTTCATTTCTGACGAATGCTTGGATCTTACATTAACCCACTTGACCATGGTTGGGGGCAATGACAGGGTACCCTAGCAAGCTTGTACCCATAGGTTTTGGTTAGCCACCAGGGGGGATTTTGAAAGGCCATCGTCCGCTCCCATCATATCATCACTCTTACATCTTATCTCCCACTCATCTATCCCATTCCCCTAGTCCGGACATTAGGATGACCTGTTTGTGGGGTTAGACCTTATCTAGTGGGAAGAAAGGGCTAAAGGCCCAGGGGGTAAAAGAAGCTGGTAAAAGATAAAAGCCATAAAAAATAAAACCTACAGATGCCTCGTCCAGGGATCCCCGAGAAGGCAATAAAAACCCTCTCAACAAGAAACAAGAGGGACCCGAAGAAAAATGACAAAACAAGACCTAGCCAAGAGGATGGGGGGTCTCATCACGAGCCAGCCCATTATGTTCATGGGTACCTAGCAGTATGACATTGCCATTATATGGTTACCACGCCAGGGTAGTGACCTTTGGTTGCATGGCCAAAGGAAAGGGGGTCCCATCACGAGCCAGCCTTATCATCTCTGTGAAAGTACTTGTGGGTAACACTATCAGCTCTGGTCACCACGCCAAGGTAGTGTCCTCTAGTTAGACCTTGAAATAAAAAGAAAGAAAAAGTAATAAAGAAAACAAATAATAAAGGCAATAAAGGGCTTGGAAAGAATTGCATCCATGACAGGTACAACTCACCTCCTACAAAGGCACCCACGGATAATATCACCCCTGTCTTTCACTCTACCTGTATGTCTGGAAATCCTTTGACCACACCACCTCGTGTTACATGGCTTGGATGATATCCTCTGGAAACTTGCCTTTTCTTATGGATGCTGGCCCAATAGGGCATTTTGTCTTTTTCTTTGGCTTTGCATAGTAGGTCATTGTAATGTCTTTGAGCTATTGGATGATATGCTAGGGGTTTTATGCGTGCATTTGACAAAATTAATGATGAAATATGATTGACATCACTATGATCCCTGTGACTAATGAGCCCATGGAGGGCGAAGTTTTTGATGTGCAGGACCATGCCCAACGGACAGGTACCAAGTGGACCAGTACACATGGGGAGATGATTAGTTCGGACCTCCATGGAGCTGAAGAGCCCATCAGATGGTTGTTGGGACCTCATCAGGGGCAGAGACAAGACAGTCATTGGTCGAACCTTTGCACAAGAGAAGAAGGAGGACAATTCATCCAGGACGCCTTGGCTGAGCCCAGCCCAGGGGGGTTGACCCATTGCAAGTGGAACGTGTCCCTTTTGATGCCCCAGGACGTCATCTAGGAGCCATGACGTCACCTCCAGTGTATGGCATCTTGACAGGGCAGTTTGGCACGTGTGGCAGAGTTTGGAAGCCCAAAGAGGGTCAACGTTTGTCATTTTCTGTTGTATTTTGCCCTAAAAAGGGCCAACGTCTCCTTCAGAGGGGCTTGACGTCTTGCTTATTGCTCATTTAGGGTTTCATTTAACAGTTTGATGTAAAACAGTATATTTTTGGTTATTAGCCTTGGCGGCTATTTTTAATGACCTAATTTTAATTAAAGGTCATGAGATACTATATATTCAGGATGTTTTTCCCTCATTTGAACATAACACAACTCACTCACACTTGTGAGGTCTGATTTTTTGTGCCCTCCTAGGGTATTTTGTCTTTCTAAGTGAGGCGCACTTGTTATTGGAAGGATTTTTTGGCATCTTTTGGCATTTCTCCCCAACGAAGGTTTACAACTAGGGTTTGCACATGCTTTCTTCACGATATGTAAGTGATTTTCTTGCAAAACTTCTTAATTGAATGGTTGTAGGTTTAATTTCTTGCATTTGCTTATTAAATTGTTGATTTGAAACCCTAGGTAACAAGCACACAAGTAGGTCCTTGTTTCATGTCCCCTTAGAGAAAAATATTTCAGCCATTGAAGAAGAAGGATTGAGCCTAGCCTTTGCTACACTCATCTTGCCTCTTCCCTTAAGCTAGCATTGAATTTTATAGGTTGAAAAGGGGGTGACATCCTAGGCCTAAGTTATCTACACCTAGGGCCATCATCTTCTAGGGTTTGAAAGCCTTGTCTTTACAACACTTTCTCTCACCTCATCCATTAGTTAAATTTATCATTTATGCTAGCCGTTTTGCCAAGTTGACCTATGGAAGGAGGAAAGAGCACGAGGCCTTGCTTAAGCAACACCGGAGTGAGCCTCTTTCCGCTAGGGTTTTGATTCTAGGGCCCTGCCTTTGCAGCACTTTAGAACCCTTCCCTCTTGTCTTTAAGTCTTCATCCCTTCAAAACCTTGTGCCCTGATCTTGTTTGACTCCATATACCATAAGGCACAGATCTTTAGCCTCCAACGTTGAAGTCCTAGTGTCCAAAACGACTATCAAAACTTTGAATTTTGAAACCCTAACTAACAAACTAACCTAATTAAGGCTGACGTCACAGTTGGTTATCTCAACTTGACGCAGCAAATGTTGAATATAGGCAATTAGATGATGATTTAAAGCATTTATTGAGTAAAGTGTTGGTTGGATACATTATTAGCTTCATCATCTTGATAGTTATTAATGAATTGCTGCTTTTTCCATAGCTAATTGATAAAATGTTGGCTTCATTGGTATCTATTGTTTTACATTGCTTATTAATTGATATCAGATAGTCATATGAAGTACTAACCCACTGAATTATAGCCTGTATATATTCTCTATTGTTGTCTTGTGCCGGGCAGGTGTTCTCTTTGGGCATACACTTCTTTATTGGCTGATTAGCCTGACTGTCTGACCTTGGTCGTAACCTGTGGAGGGGAAACTTTAATCTTGACTTTATACCTTTGCCTCTTCAAAACCCCAGGTTACCGGGGACGTCTCCCCTGGGTTAACCTCCCTAAAGAGAAAGAACCTCCCCATTGAGGTGACATTGGGTGGGGAAGGTTCCTGTTACGCCAGTTTGGTCTCTATCCTTTAGCCTTTGACCAAAACTACAAACTGTGTGATAACACCCCCTGCATCAAAACTGCTCCAATCCCCACCCCGGATGCGTCGCACTCTAAGACAAACAACTGCGAGAAGTCTGAAAGGTCTAGAACAGGGCATGTACTCATAACCTCCTTCATTTTGTCGAATGTCTGTTACGACTCCTCTGTCCAATGGAAAGCACCCTTCTTGGTCAAGTCTGTGAGTGGTGATCCCAACTGTGAAAAACCCTTGACGAACCGCCTGTAGTAACTGCATAACCCAAAGAACCCTCTTAGCTCTGTGAGATTCTTAGGCATTGGCCAATCCAAAATGACCATGATCTTTTCCTGATGAACCTGTAGTCCCTGCCCACTGATGATATGCCCCAACTACAGTAGTTCTCTCATGCCAAATTCACATTTGGATTCCTTGGCATATAAAGACTGTGCCTGCATAATACCCAAGACCTCCTCCAAATGTGTTAGATGCTCATCCCATGTCTTGTTCTAGATCAATATGTCATCAAAGAATACCAGGATGTACTTCCTCAACTGTCCTCTAAAGATATGATTCATGCAAAACTAGAAAGTGGCTGGTGCATTGGTCAATCCAAACGGCATGACCAAGTACTCAAAGTGTCTGAAATGGCACCTGAATGTTGTCTTCTCAATGTCCTGCTCCATGATGCTGATCGGATGGTATCCTGAGCGTAGATCAATCTTAGTGAAGAAGACTGCCCCATGCAACTCATCCATCAGCTCATCTATGTGTGGAATGGGGCAACAATTCTTGATCGTTTTCTTGTTGAGCGCTTTGTAATCAATGCACATCCGCAACGTCCCATCCTTCTTCAGTACCAGGATGACTGAAGATGCAAAAAGACTCATGTTGGGCCTGATCATCCCCATAGCAAGCAATTCGTTAATTTCCTTTTCAATCTTGTCCTTGAATTTCTTCGGGTGCCTGTAGGGTGTTGTAATCACCAGTGTAGTCCCTACCTCTAACTCAATCATGTGATCAAAACCCCTGTCGGGCAGTCTCCCCGATGGTATCGGCCCAAATACTGACTCATACTGACCCAGAAGCTCTCTAACCTATGGATGGTAATGCTCCCTACCCTCGAAATTCTTCCGCGTGGTGATCAAACACTCTGTTGTGTAAGCCACATCTCCGTGACGAAAGATCTGTTCCATCCTCTTTGCTGATATTGCTCAAGGTGCTCCTGTAGACATGCCCCTCAGCACAACTCGCGATCCACTGACATCTTTGAAGCTCATGGTCAACGTCTGATAGTTGAACCCAATATCTCCCAATGAATATAACCACTGTACCCCTAACATGACATCAGTATCTGATAGGTCAACTACATAGAAGGTGTATGTCAAGGTGTAGTTGCCTAGTTTGACCTCTAGGACGGGGATCATGTCCAAACATGTCATCGTGTATCCATCAGCCACTGCCACATGGAATCCCTCAAATCCTTTGTGCGTAACCCCCTCCTGGCTACTAAGGACGCATCTATGAAGTTGTGGGTGGCCCCACCATCAACTAAAGATGTCATGCATTGCCCCTATACAAGGCCCTTGAGTCGGAGAGTGTTCTAATTGGGTACTCCTGAAAGGGGGCCTATGGTTCCCCCTTTCACCTCTCTACGAGGTTTTGCCTACTCCTTGGGTTGTTCCCTTGCCAGGATCTAAGGTTTCTTCGGCTGCTGCTCTGGCTCATGAGTGGTCTCAGTCTCTGAATCACTATCTGTGTGTCTCAATATCCTCATCCTCCTCCTCACTGCCTGATTCCACTTCGATGTAGTGGATCTGTCCCTTTCTCATGCATCTATGCCTTAGGACCCACGGGTCTCTGCACGAGAAGAAAAGCTTCTTCCTCATCAATTCTCGTCTCATATCATCATCTAACTTGGGCTTGCCCTTCCATTCCCTCTATGGATTCTTTTGATCCCTATCTCTTTGTGGTACAAAGGGTTTGGTAAAGGGTTTAATTTTTGGCACAGAGTCCACCAACTCTCTAGTGCGTCTAATGGCATCCTGCAAGGTATGAGGCCGATAGGCCTTCACCCATCCTCTCAAGGGTTCTGTGAACCCTTCTGTGAAAAGCATGCCCAATCGGGGCTCGGATATGTCTGTCACTGACACTGCTACCCTCTGAAACTCTGAGATGAATGCCTTTGTTGTGCCAGTTTGTCTCAACTGAGCTAGATCTCTAAAATGGATCTCTAGATCCCTCCTATCAAATCTGTCCATGAGTCTCTCTGTGAACTCTCGATAGGAAGTGATACGACTGTGACCCAATGTCACCAATCCATGATACCACCACTCGTGTTCTTCACCCTCTAAGTCTAAGGTGGCGAAACTGATGTCCTCTGTCTCTGTCATCTGGTTAAGCTTGTAGTAGGCGTCAAGCTTCTGTTCCCAAGCTCTGGCGGTGGATTTGGAGCATCCGTCGAAAGAAGGTATAGTGAGTTTACCAACTTTCCGGATGAAGTCAATGTTATGCCCCTCTTGTTGTTGTGGTTGCAGCCCTCCTCTCTGTGGCTCTCTGGGGCGGTTCCTGAGTCTGAGCCCATAATACTCGATTAGAGTCATATCCTGATGGAAGTCATGGCCCAATGCTGCATACTCTCTCCGATACTCTGCAATGTCCTCTGCATGAGTGGGCGGTCTCTGTGCCATCATTCTCTATGCTGCTACCTGGGGTGCCCTCTAGAAAGTGGGAAACAACGGACGTGGAATCCTACTCATGGGGGTGTATTTGCGAGTGGGTGATTGGGATCTGTTGCCTGTTCCTGAGTTCCCTTGTGTTGCATGTGGGGCTCGTGTGCCCTGGATGTCTGCCATAGCCAATCTATCAGCTATCTGAGCCAAGGATTGTGACATGGTCCACTGACTAGCTAACATATCATTGATAACCTGCATGAAGGTTGCATCTGGATCCATGGGGAACTTACCACTGCCCTCTGGTCGCTCATATCTGTCACCTAGCCTCCTCTCTATTTCGCGCTCGGCCTCGCGCTCTGCTCTTCTCTTGGCTTCTCTGTGTGCCTCTTCCTCTTCCACTGAACTGGGAGGGAAAGGAGGAAAGTTAGGCCTAGACCTTCTTTCCTTGCACCTGCTATAAGTGACATATTCGTCACCTACGTGCTCACAGCCATTTGGTTCTTCTGTTGTACTCATTGTCTTTAGTCACAGGCTGGCAGGACTAAAGCTCTGATACCAATGAAATATCCCTGATCCCGCTGATCAAGATATTTGCTATTGATCTAATGTTCTGTCTTGCAGATCTGATACACTGGGGGTTTCTGGATGCGTTTCAATTATATGTTTGAGATCTTGATGGTTATTGCATGTGCATGTGGGTTATTCCATGTGCATGTTGCGTATTTATGGTTTAAACAGCATATAAAGGATGCATGCAGAAGTAAAGAACATCAACTGCTCAATAACATGTATTATACGACTCAAGCAAGGAAATACAATAGCATACTGGAAATATACAATATAATCGCCAGCTAGATCTCATGGATCGTCACTGGAATACAAGCAAATAGCATTAAAATACCCATGATCAGAAGATGATAGCAGATCTGATGCATGCACAGATAGATCGGCAAGAATATGCGATTCTGGGGAAGTACGGTAACCGCTACCAGTTGGAAAACTCATCCAGAAGAATAGAACGTCAGAATGCACTGGAAACTGCTCCAATAGAAGCGCCCTGGCCTCTAGACTGAAATAGTTGAGTGTCGGATCTCAGATCTGGTCTCTGAGGCACTGGATTTGGACCCCTGGGGGTTTGCGCACCTCCTGGGACACTGGATGCGCCCCAAAGGATTCCACCTGTTGCCATCATTATATACACTTGCAAACGTGAGCTAAGTCCTGCTCACTTAGTGTGTCCTCGGAGGCATAATGCCTAGGTTCAAAGTCCACGCTATCACTTTGACTTGAACCTCTTCCGTCTAGGCTAACTCCTAGGGAAGCCAAGGGGGGTAGACCCTAGTTACTAGATGAGGTTAATATTTGATGTTCTAGGAGTTGGTTTTAATTGGTTAAAAGGTCAGGGGGAATCTAGCCTAAGATGTCAATCAACAAATGCAAGATGCAACTATCTAACTATGAGAGTCAGACATTTTCCTAGGGCAACTAAGACTAGTGCCTAAGATTGGACAATGGGGTCAACTAAGTTAGGGGGAATGTTTGTTACAAGATAAGTTACAAAGTACTACAATAAGACAGATACAATTAGATACAAAAGAATAGATCAGATATACAAATTAAGACTAGATACAAGATATACACTATACTCACAAGTTTGCTCACATGTGCAGGAATTAAAGATACATAAGATAAAGAGATCAACACATGAAGCCAAGCATGCTCACAACAGATAGAGCTCTGTTGAACTGCTTTTCAATGGCCAAGAGATGCAAAGCACTCAAGACCCAATCAAGAGATTGCCTCCAGGTGGATGCGCACTTCTTGAAGGATCACACCACAGATACAGGAACAGAATAAAGATGAAGGCTTGCAAATGTAAAGCGAGTTCCAGATGACAAAGATATAACCACTTAAATGTTTATTCTACAACACATAAATGATGACTTGCGTATAAATGAAAAAAGGACAGTGAGACCAGTGAGCTTGCAAGTGGTAACTGTATTGCTTGGTGTTGTAGATTGAAAATTGAATTAAATGGTTAGGTGTGAGATTAATTTTTAGCCCTATCTAGATGTCAACCTAAAACTCTCCTCCCCCTATTACCAAGTGGTTGCTGGATGCTCAAGAAGTGAGGCAACGAGGCCTACCCTAGCTTCACAGGTCAACCCTAAGGCCGAGTACTCCGGAAAATTTCCGTTGCTTTCCTCAAAACCCTAGTTTTTAAGTGGCGAAGATGGTGAGTTAAGGTGTCCTATTAAGTCTAATTAATGAATTTTAGATCTATGAGCTAAATAATGTGAAACGTGATTGAGTGCTTGTAGCTTGCTCAACAAAGTTGCCAAAGTACTGAAAATTTGAAATACGTGAACGCTAAAGCCCTTTAACAATGAATTGCAAGTTAAATTCTAGTTTCCAGAAAGGCCTTGGGGACAAGTGAGAGTTAAGGTGCTGTCACCTAATCCTCAACTCCTCCGTCTAGGCCAACTCCTAGCGAAGCCAAGGGGGGTAGTCCCTAACAAAAATACTAAGGCTTTTAAGCTAAGTACAAGAAAATGAAATCTAGGAGTTTATTGCATCATCAAACCATTAACCATTAAAGTGAAAATAAACATGAACATTCATTCACCACGATATATATATAATCAAATTAACTTGCATCTAAAGGATACTAAGAAACAGTTGTCAGGTGCAAGTTTGCATTTACATCAAATATATAACAAATTATGAAAATGTGAAGC
>ML796010.1:466790-482111 GCA_009831015.1 Picea engelmannii | reverse complement strand
GATTTTTATTGAATTAAAATGACCTTTTTGGGTTTTTGAGAGTAAAATCAATTTTGAGTGATGAAAATCACTAATTTTACTCAAATAAGTGGGTACTTAGGTAACATGGGTGCTCTAGGTCCAAAAATGAGCATCCCCATGGCTTATTTGGTGCCCAAATACCACTTTTTTAATGTATCGTTATTTTTTAATTAAAAATTGCCGAATTCTGGCAATTTTTTAATTAACTGAAAAAATTAAAAAAAATCTTAGGGGGGCCTTAATACATTTCCATAAGACTCTAGGAGGATGTTTAGCATGGTAATATACATCAGACACTAGGTTTAGATCCATGCTCAAGCCTAACCATGAGCATATACTCCAGCTCTGGAGGGATTGAGTGAAAAAACTCATAAATTATAAATCGCCTGAAAACGGAAAAATATAATTAGTAAGTGAAAAAACACTCCAGAGTATAACTCACGCTTAGTACTTAAGGTGGCTAAGACCTTTTACAAGTTCATCATGCAAACACCTCTTATTACAATTTTTTATGGAAAATGTAGAGTAACAGGGTGGTCTTTATGACCCGCTGAACTTCTGAACTCTGAATTTTGAACAAGTGATGTTCAAACTTGGCGGCTCGCTGGAAGTCCATCTCAGTGCAACTTTGATGGATAATAGTCCAGAAGTAGAGTACCTTGATGGTCGTTAGCCTCATTGGCAGCCATCTCGCACCTGACAAGGCTGAGCATCATTGGGCCTTGATTGGGTGATCCTTGTCAGTGTTTGAAATCAACACATTTTAACTTTGACAGGTTCTACTCGTACCTTAGGGCCCATTAGCATCATCGATCGGTACCTTCGTGCCTGGCAGGCATTTACCTTATTAACATCTGACTAACCAACCTTTTCCCAGATGTCGACTTCAACTCATTTTCCACTGGGACGGGTGTGTTATCCCCCTATTTCTAGGGATTATTCTACTGTTTATTGGCTAACTTTTTGATGGTTTACTTGTTGATTTTTATGGTTGAAATTTGTTGTTGTGGCAAATCTTTGCTACAACCATTTGGTTGTCACTATAATGTGATGACCCGTTCCCAAGAGTAGGCCAGTAGGGAGTGACTTAGTAGTCTATGTGTTCCCGTAGACTATAGTCAGGCACAAACAGGGAACAAAGAGAAAAATAAGTGTGATTCGGTGGCTAAATGATGAATTAAGCCAAAAAGCATAGGAAAAGTCACTTAAGCCTAAATCAACGAAGAATTAGAACGAAAAGGTGCAAAAGAGGGACTTAATTAATTAATTACTCACCTTAGGAGGAAAAGCGCATAGCTTAAGTGAAGTCAATGGTGAATTACATCAGGAAGAGTACAAAGGGAGGAATTCGACCTAATTCCTCATTATGTTGTGATTTGATGTTGAAGTATTTGCAGAGGAGGAGGAAATCGACCCCCTCGTTGTTTTGTGGATTTCTGGAGGAAACCACCACCATTGATCAGTTTCGGTGTTGAGAGACACACCCTAGCCTATCGAAGATACCATCCAGGTATTTCACCATTCATTACAGTGTTCAGTTCAGTGATTCCACAGCTTAGCCAGTGAGGGCAAGTGTTGAGAGAGGGTTTGTGCGACCGCTTGTAACAGTTCAAATTTGGTCGATTCCTTCCTACCCATTCGAGATCTAGCCAGAGCGCACCTATTGAGCCATCTGTCATCAGTTTCCGACGGTGGAATCTTTTGGAAAGCGAAAAACAATCATTTAGGTCAAAGCTCCAGAGGAAGCACATTTGGGGTTCCAGGGAACATTCCGGGACAGAGCTGAGGAATCCCTTCCGACCCATTACAAAGGAGACCAGGACGATCGTTTTGAGCTATACATCGTCAAATTCAACCGGTGGAATCACTAGGGCACACTCATTCAGCCCAGGATGTGCGCAAACCCCCAGGGAGTGAGATCCGAAGCTTCAGAGGTCATATCTTCAGTCCGACAGTCATCGGGATCAGTCTAGAGGCCAGGGCACATTATTTGAGATAGTTTCCAGTTCATTCTAACGGGTATCGCCATCAAGGCGAGTTTTCTGGATTCTACAATAGTTACCGTGAGCTCCCAAGCTGTTTTTTTGTCGATTGATCCGTGCATGCGCCAACCAACACCCATTCTTCTAGTCACAGGTATTTCTTATCTATTATTTTATATTCCAGTGACGATCCATGAGATCTAACTGACGATTATCATATCTGCTTCCAGTTAATATTGTCTTTCCTGCTTTTCCAGCATTATATATATATATATATATATATATATATATATATATATATATATATATATATATATATATATATATACATCAGTGAGTTGTGTTGTCCTTATTTTGTATGCTTTGACTTATACTGCTAAAACATATAATAAATTGGAAAACACATGCAAAAGTCACCAACATCATCACACAATAACTTAAACAAATTCAGAAACCCTCAGAGTATCCGATTCAGTAGCCCAAAACCATAGTTCAGTAGTAGATATCCAGATCCGCTGGATCAGGGATATTTCATATAATTCCATGAAAACATTATCTAACAACCCTCTTTTACCATCAAAGTTTATGCTTAAATATTGGAATATTATCTGTTTGTTTAGTGCTTCGTTCTCAAATAAATTCTTTCGTTCTTTGGATGGTTATTTCTATAGTTGCAAAATTTTTCCTTGCTGATATATATTCTTGTTTACTGCTGCAATATAGGACAGCAAGCTTCACTTGCTTTTCCACTTGATTATCAGGCTTGTATCTCGATTATTTGTCTTGTCTCGGGCAGGTTTAACACTTTGGTGCAGGTACTCAAAACTTTGGCAAACATTCTCCTTCTACAAGACTCATTTAAAAGCTCTCACCCTTCTCTCATCATTGACCTAAGGGGTTCCTCTCATCATCTCTCCACCCTCCAGTCTCAATCCCCCTAGGGTCACTGGGATTCCCCCCTTGAGGTGATCACATCATCTGTAAAGCGAGGGGAGTACCTATATGAGGTGACCGTGAGTACGTCTTCCCATAGTTGTCTCACCTTTGTAGTTTGGGTCGGGCTTTGCCCAACCTACAATTTATGCGATAACAGGTTGTACGGATTTGATGGTTGTGGGAAGAAAACTTGGATGAGGGCCCCACTTTAAGCAGATCAACAGGGGGGGCATGTATGCATTTGAATCCATATGCCCTTAGGATAGGCATTCTGGTATTGCGGTATATTCTTGGGGTCATACATCCTTATATGCAAGCATTTCTTCATCATCGAGGACCTTGGCAGTTACAAATTCAAAGATTACACAGGTTCTCAGCATCCCACAGGGGGATCTCGTTCCCTTGAGTCGTCGTTGTTAACCCTTGGATTTTCTCACTTGGAAATCCTAGGGTTAGGAGCCAATATTATCTTCATCTACTAGCATTTAGAGTTTTCTTCGGAGACAACATTTGATCCGGCTGAGATTGATTACCGTCGGGGGCAGGTATAAAGATTGGTTATGTAGTGGTTTTTCTCGAGTGACAAAGTCAGTTCAGTTCTTCATGGTTCAAAGAGAGAGATTTGTTTCTTTTAGACAGTTCCCTATGTTTTAGGAGTTCCCTAGTTTTTAGGAGGCAGTGTTCGGAGACTCGCATGAAATTTCTGAGCATACAGTCTTGTTTTTGGTCACATTCTGAGACCAGTGAACCCTTTCAGAGAGGTCTCACAAGTACTTTCTATCTTTAGCAGTTGGAGATCGAGGGGTCAGATGGTAATTATAATTGCATTTCCGGATTCCTTGTAAAACATTGAATCTGAAGAGTATATTACCATTGATTTCTGAGGACTTTCTATTTTTAGCGATGTCTATTTTTAGACATGTTATTTTTGGCAGTGGTCTCCTAGTGGTCCCAGGCACATTTCTTGTATTTCCGAAATTTTAAGGAAGCTACTATTTTGGACATTTCTATGTTTTGGCAATGTCTATTTTTCGCCAGGGTGACACATGGCAGTCTCCAGAAAATGACATGGCAGTTTGGTGAAGCGCTTGGATGATTTGACCTCCATGTGGATGGAAGAGTCATGAGGAGAGGAGGGGCACCTACCTTTTTCTTTCCATCCTTAATTCTCTTACCCATCAAAATCCCTATATTTTCTCCCTAATTTTCCAATCCCTATTTTATCTGCCTAATTTCCCAATTCCTATTTTCTCCCCTTAATTTTCCAATTAACCACCACAAGATACATAAAAGATACTTGCATAAAAAGGATACTTGAGATAATAATAGATGCAAGTAAATTAATTAATGCTTCAAAGTAAATGACTGAAAGTAAAGTGCTTGAAGCAAATGACTTTGTAAATGTAGAATTGAGACCAGTGCCTTAAACATATCATGGGCAATGTAGATAGAGTATTTTATTAGATTTATTGATAAATTTACATTTTATTTAATGACGTAAATTTTATTTGCAGTAAAGTAAAGTGTTTGAACTAAACTAGATTTGGCCTCTTGAGAGGTTATCCCTTTAGCTCAAAGATTTGCTGGGAACTTGCCTAAACCGAAAGGTTTCACCAACAAGCCCACTAGAGGTGTTAGATGTCCAACACTAAGGGGAACAAGCCTGAGGTATTTAGAGAAACTTTGCACACTCCCCCCTAGGCAGTTCTTAAAGCCAAGCAATAAGTCTCTTTTGAGATTTCCCTATTAATCTATCACCACTTACCAGCCCAGCATGTATGAAACTTACTCCCAGAAGATCGAGACAAGCTCGCAACTGGAAGGGTCAGGAACAACACTGGGTGTTGAGGGGAATTGTTTATTTAAAACAAGAAATAAAACCCTGAAAGTAAATGATTTCTAATTACTAGTCTTCTCTGACTAGCCTCTTTCAAGGAGTTGAGGAGATGGTTTATTGCCAACTTTGAAATTGCATGAAATAAAATTGCACAAGGGAAATCTAATCTAACAATTAAACTATTATTGTTCCAAATTCAAATCTAATCTATGTGTTTGTTGTTGTAAACTTTAAATCAAAGAAAGAATGAAAATGAGAAACTTGCTCCAAGACCACAACACCAAACCCCTAAGGGGGAAACACAAAGTCAGGCCTCCCCGTCTCTTGAAGAGACTTTGGATCTCTTTAAAATAGAGATAAATATCCTTATAAATAGATCGAAAATGAAAAATTACACTTTTACAACATTTTCAAAGATATAAGATAACTTTTGGGGTCTTGGAAGCTTCAAATCTTCAAGATTTGCACAACGTATCCCTTTTTCTTTGCACAGACATGCACAAAACAGCAAGCAAACCAAGATATAATATGCCCCAAAACATTTTAAAGGTGTGTTGTCATCTTTATACACACTTGCAAACGTGAGCTAACTCCAACTCACTTAGTGTGTCCTTGGAGGCACAATGCCTAGGTTCAAAGCCCACTGTCACCTCGACTTGAACTTCTCCCGTCTAGGCTTACTCCTAGGGAAGCCAAGGGGGGTAGACCCTAGTTACTAGATGAAGTTTAAAGTTAAATTCTAGGAGTTGATTTTAGTTGATTAAAGTTTGGGGGAATCTAGCCCATATGAGAGGCAAACAATGCAAGGTGCAATTATTCAATGCAAAGGCAAGCCCTTTCCTAAGACAACTAAGACTAGTGCCTAAGGTTGGGCAAGGGGTCAACTAAAGTTTAGGGGAGATACATTTTACAAAGAGTTACAATGAGACTACAAAAGAATCACTTCACAAAGATTACGATTAGAACTAGATAAAAATGAAAGAGATAAAAATTATCTACAAATCTAAGAACGCTAAAGATACAACAATTATACACTTATGGACAAGGAAAGAAACAAGCACTAACTTGATTACTTGATTGTGCAGGGACTAAAGATAGCTCAAAAGGAAAATATCACATCAACACATCAAGCCAACACACTCGAACATAGAGTGCCTTCATAAGATGCGCAACTCTAAGGGGTTGCTTCAATGGCATACACAAGTACACAACCCAAACCCAAACAATGAAATTGCCTCCAAAGGATGCGCAACTTCAAGAGGTTAATCCAATAAACCAACACAACTTAAAACTAAAAATTGAAATGCTCAAAAGAAGCCTCCACGGCCAAGGGTGCAAATCTAAATCACTTAGTTAACATCCACAAAATTGAAATAAGCTTGCATGAAAGTAAATGGAAAGTAGACTGCTTGCAAGATTACTTAAGTGTCAACCATAAAAGATATTCCAAAGTAGATTTCCCAAAGTTGTAGTGGATGAATTAGGATTAGTGAAGTTATTGAGTTAGAGAATGAATCCTACCTAAGTGACAACCCCAAAACTCCCCCTGCTTGTACCAAATAGTCGATGGGTGCTCAATAAGTGAGGCAAACAAGGCCCCACCCTAGCTCCACAGGTCAACCCAAGAAAATAAGTACTCCCAGGAAGGATGCCAAGTGTCGTGAGATCGTCCCCGATCTAGCACCTCTTGTTGCTTCCTTACAGTTCTCATTTGGATGGCAAAGTTGGGTCAATAGTGAGTGACCTATTAGAACTAATTTTTTAAGACCTATGAGACTAAGGTCGATTAAGTTAATTGTGTGTTGAGCAAGATGTGCTTGCTAAATGTCTCAAGTGCTTGAATGTAAAAGAGATGCTTGCATCTAGAAAGGAAGACCTTAACAAAAGTATATAACTTGAAATAGCATGAAGTACTTAAAATTAAACTTGCAAACATGAAGATCGAGTTTGCCTTAAACCATGAAGTTACACCAAGCCCATGAGATTGCAAGAAGGAAAGTACTTGTAAAAAAGGGAACTTGAAAGAAAAGTACTTGAAGTAAATGTAACTTGCAAAGAGAAGGAAACTAAAAGAGCATCATAACTTATTATGCCTCCATGGGCCTACACTAGCACGTGAGCATTTCATTACTAAACATAGGTGTTTTCCAGCTATCTAGTGTGTATGTTTTGGTTGACTCATAAATTGGCTAAGCACATTCACTGCATAGCAAATGTCTGGTTTGGTGTTAACCAGACACATCAAAGATCCAATAAGCTGTCGATATAAATGTGGATCTATGTCTCCTGAATCAGTGTCACTCATCTTCTTTAAATCCATTACCATTGGAGTAGGCATGGATTTACAATCTGTCATTGTTAACCTTTTCAGTATCTCCATAGTATATTTTCCTTAACTTAGGAAAATATCATCTGATCTCTGCCATACTTCTATTCCCAAGAAATAATGCATTAGGCCCAAATCCTTCATTTCAAATTTAGCAGTTAATGTTTGTTTGCATTCAGCAATGAGTCTCTCTGAAACGATGATGAAAAGATCATCCACATATAAGACCAAAATCAGACACTCATTGCCATCAATGTGATAATATAAGTTTGGGTCGGTTGTACTTTTGTTGAAGCTCAAACTCATCAGAAATCCATCCATTTTCTCGTACCAAGCACATGGTGCTTGTTTTAGACCATATAGGGCTTTCTTCAACCTGCATACATGAGATTTTTCGTTGTGTATAACGAAACCTTCTAGCTGCTCAATATAAACTTCTTCCTCAATTTCACCATTGATAAAAGTTGTCTTTACATCCATCTGATGTAGCTTCCAACCCATGGAAGCAGTTAGTGCAATGATAGATCGGATGGAGGTATATCTGGCTATTGGTGCAAAAGTCTCATCATAGTTGACTCCCTCTATTTGTGAAATCCCTCTAGCCACAAATCTTGCTTTGTATTTTTCAATTCTTCCATCAACAACATGTTTGATTTTGTAAATCCATTTGGAAGTCACTACGGACTTTCCCTCTGGTCTTGGAACAACATCCCATACATCATTTTTTAGTATAGATTGATATTCTTCAGTCATGGTATCTTGCCATACTTGTTCACATGAAGCTTCTCCATGACAAGTTGGCTATGAATCAATAATGTGGGTCATGGTTGAAACGTAGCTTGAGGCTGAATCATGGCTGAATCAATAATCTGGGTCATGTGAGGCTTGTTATCCCCCCACTTTTGGGGATAACTAGGAGATTATATCTCGAGGCCCACGGGTCCTACACATGGAGTACCGAGAGCCAGATCGACTTGAGCATGCCCTGGAGGGCCCATCTTTTCTTCCTTTCAGCGCCTCCAGTTTGTCAGCAACAACATCCATCACCTTCAGCTTGGTCCTGTATCAGAGATGGTTCTTGCTCCATGAGGTAATGAGTCTGGGTATCATGGTATGTGTCACTCTGATCCTCAAAACCTTTGAATATGTGCATTTAATTCCTTTTCTTTCTAACAAATGCTTGGATCTTATACTTGTCCACTTGACCATGTCTCGGTGGAATGACAGGATGCCCTAGTAAGCCTGTGCCCATAGGTTTCGAGTTGCCACAGGGGGAATTTCTGAAAAGTCATCATCTGCTCCCGTCATATTACCACTTTTTTATCTTGCTTCCCGCTCATCCACCCCATTACACTGGTCCGGGCATTGGGTTGGCCAATTATTTAAGGGTTGCACCTTGCCTTGTGGAAAGAAGGGGCTAAAGGCCCAGAAAGTAAAAGTAAGCTGGCAAAAGATAAAAGCCTAAAAAATAAAACCTCGAGGTGCTTTGCCCAAGGATCCCCGAGAAAGCAGTAAAAAGCATCTCAGCAAGAAACAAGAGGGACCCGTGAAAGTAATAAAACAAGACCTAGTCAAATGATAGGGGGTCTCATCACGAGCCAACCTATTAGATCCATGGGTACCTAGCAGTATGACACTACTAGCAGTTGGTTACCATACCAGGGTAGTGGCTCTTGGTTGCATGACCAAGAGAAAGGGGGTCTCGTCACGAGCCAACCTTCTCATTTCTGTGAAAGTACTTGTGGGTAACACTGTCACCACTGGTCACCACGACAGGGAAGCGTCCCCTGATTAGCTTCTTGAAGAAAAAGAAATAAAGAATAAAGAATAAAAGGCATGAATGGGCTTGGAAACATTTGCATCCAGGACAGGTACAGCTTGCTTTCTACAAAGGCACCCACAGGTAAGCCATGCATTTCCCTGCTTTCACTGTGTTGTCGTCCTTATACACACTTGAAAACATCAGCTAAGTCTAGCTCACTTAGTGTGTCCTTGGAGGCACAATGCCTAGGTTCACAGCCCACGCTGTCACTTTGACCGGAACCTCTTCCGTCTAGCCTCACTCCTAGGGAAGCCAAGGGAGGTAGTCCCTACTTTCTAGATTAGTTTTAGAGTTAAGTTCTAGGAGTTAGTTTTAATTTGTTAAGGCTTGGGGGGATTCTAATCCTAAAATGCTCAAGCAGCAATGCAAGATGAGAAGGTTAGTATGTTAAGCAAGACCTTTTCCTAGGAAAACTAAGACTAGTGCCTAAGGTTGGGCAAGGGGTCAACTAAAGTTACAGGATGATTCGTTACAAATATGATTACAAGATATACAAAAGAATAATTGAATCAAATATTAAATACAATATTTACAAGTAAAGAATGTTAGAGTACAAAAAGCAAGCTAACCCTGTTTAATTATTTGTGTGCAGGATACAAGGAGATAAAAACATCACATCACATTCATGAGATCACCATCAATACATCATCATCATCAACACATCAACAAATAAGATTTGGGAGTTTTAAGCACAAGTATTAGAAGATGACCCACTCTTATTTATTAAACACACAAAGTATTTAAATGATCAAGGCCAAGGTTTAATTGTTTAATGAGTTAAGGGTTTCTTAAGGTTGAAAAATTTTAGTTACCCTTACAAATTATTTCACCAAAGCCTACTCCTCCTATTGCCAAATGACTGTTGGATGCTCAAGAAGTATGGCAACAAGGCCTACCCTAGCTTCGCAAGTCAGCCCGAAAGATTGAGTTCTCACAGAAAGGACGCTCCATGCCACGAGACCATCCCCGGCCTAATCACCTTCCGTTGCCCCTCAATCCCCGTTTTAGATGGTGAAGATCGTGGTCTAAGGTACACTAAAGAGTCTATTAAGTTAAGATATCAATTAGGTAGACTTTTATGAGTGTTTTAGAGTGTTTTGAGGATTTTATGACACTTTTAAAATGTGACTTAGTGACTTTGCCGAAACTCACTTCAGCCTAAAATGTGTTGCTTAAGCTTATGAAATGAAAGGCATTAACACATATATGCTATGTGAGAGCAAATCACTTAGTTGCACAAATAGATAGCCTGCAAATTTAAGAAAGAAATTACAAGGGCAAGAACAACTTGCCAACCAAGAAATGAAGGACAATCACACTTATCTTATGATTTAAGAGCATTTAGATATGAGCATTAAGTGTGAGAAAGGAAAAGATTTAAGTGTTTGCCTACACTACCAACTTAACCAAAAGTTACTTCAAGCATGTGGCAAATGGCCTTAATAGATCATAGCAATAAAGAAAAACACCATTCACTTATTGAAGCATTTAAACATTTAGGAATTTAGATCTAAGCATCTAAGAGAAAGATTAAACTTTGAAAAGCTTTAAGCATGCAAATAGATCTAGTTAAGTTATTGATGTCCAATAGGCTTAAGCTAAGTATTAACCATGTATGAGATCTAGATCTAGAATATTTTAGAACATTAAGCAGTTAGATCACAATCACATATTAAAACCCTAACCTCACCTTTTGGGGTATTCCTCTCCCAATAGGTAGGCAATTAATTAGCTTGCTTAACCTTTAGGAAATATTGAGAAAAAGAGAGAGGCAAGGAAGCAAGAAAATGAAACAAGGCAAAAGACATGAAGCAAGCAAACAAGCAAAGCAAGACCCTACTCCCCAGTCCTAGGCTTGGAGGATGCCCAAAATCAACCAAGCCCCACGTCTTAGCCCAAAAAGGCTCAAAAAAATCAAACAAGGCAAGATATAAACTAGATCTAAGCTACCCAAGGCTCACATGTGAACCGGATTATTAGACTTGAAAAATCTCAGATCCAAGCACCTAGGCCTCCGTTCAAAGGGCAGTTCCAGAAAGGGAATCAATTTTACAAGCCAAAGAATGAAAATGAAGTCCCAAATACCTTGGCCCCTACGAACGTTGTGGACGAAAACCCTTGGTGCCTGGAGTGCAGTGAAGCACATTGGGAGCATGAATGTCCTTATAATGCTAGCCAACAACAAGTCAACAATTTGGATTGCTTCATGAAATTTCCTCAGATAAACATCACAGATATAGAACATCAACAAGCCTTGAGGGAAGCAACAAGAGCAGCAAGGATGGAAATAATAAACAACTTGGACAAGGAATCATGAGAAAAGTTAAAGAAACAAGAAGTTCAGGTTTACAGAAGGAAGAATCCGAGACAACCTACTGCTGATCAGCAGAAACCCCCGCCTCTTGAGGTTCTTCTTCCTAAAACATCCAAGACTAGCAGGGTTGACCTTAACTTTGACTTTGAAGGGGCTTTATCAAAGATGAACATGAATGTTCCCTTGAGAGAAGCAATCAAGATCCCATCCATTAAAGAACGCTTCGATACTTTCTTTTCGAGATCAGCTGAACCTATGGACCCCCCTATTATGTTGCAAGTTGATCATTTCAGGGTCCAGTATGGTGAAAACCCTCCCTTCTTCATGACTTTAACAATGAACAACAAATATCTTAACAATTGCATGCTAGATACAGGTGTTGGTGCTAATATGATGTCCCTTAAAGTCATGCAACAAATGGGTTTGAAGGTCACTAGGCCTTATAGGAATGTGTGTGGTTTCGAGTCTAAGGCAATACCCACACATGGGGTGGTTGAAAATGTTGAAGTGCACTTAAAGGAATACCCCGAGAAGACAGTCCACATAGATATTATAGTGGTTGATGTCCCGGATGTGTGGGGGATGTTATTGTCTAGGAAGTTTGGTGCAATGATAGGCAGTTCCCTTGAGATGGACCTCACCTTCTTACGGTTAACCTTGAAAGATGGAACAACGGGACGACTACTCAATGTACCAATAACTGGGAATCACGCCTCCCATGAATGATCATAAAGCGCAGAGTGATGTGATACAAACTCTTCAAGAATACTCTCTGGAAGACAAGCCCTTTGCAACGAAAGAAGACTTTGATCAGATCGAATTGCCCAAGAAAGAAGAATACCAACAACTTCTAGATGAATTCAAGAACAAAGAAGTTGGGACGGTAAAGATATTAAAAAAGAAAAAGGATGAAGATGATGTACAAATCCGCCCATCCCAACAAGAAGTCTTTACAGCAGAACCCCACCCACCTCCCTCAGTACAATACACCAGGATTGTTCAGGGAACGACCAAATACAAGGTCAGAAAGTATAAGGAGGGAGATATGGTATGGATGTAGGACACTCAGAAAGGAGAGCCAACCAATGTTAAAGGAAGCACACAATCATGGCTCAGACCTTTCAAAGTTGGAATAGAATCAGTTGATAACTCATACTATCGGTCAACTTTGGAAGGAAGAAGGCGCCCATTGCCCATCAACGGGCACCTCCTCAAACCCTACCAAAGTGGTGGGACATGATCCCACAGGTAAATGTAGGTAGGTAGGCAATTTTCGTGTATTATACCATTTGCATTTCATGTTAGTTTGCTTCCTCACTTGCATATTGATTGTTTATTATACCACCCCACCTTTGTTACTGATGTCGTTTTCGAGCATGAGCAGGTCTGCAGGTTATGCAGACACGCTGAGGTTCTCATGCGCTCTACGGTGAGCACATGTCCCCGAGTTGGAGCCAGATGTTATCCCCGATTTCTAGGGATAACTAGGAGATCATGTCTCGAGGCCCACAGGTCCTAGACATGGAGTACCGAGAGCAGGATTCAACTGAGCATGGCCCTGGAGGGCCCATCTTTCTTCTATTTCATCAGACTTGTCCTGTCAGCGGCAGCAGTAGCAGCATCCATCACCTTCGGCTTGGACTTGCATCGGAGAAGACTCTTGCTCCATGAGCTAATTGGTCCAGGTATCATGGTATGTGTCATATTTGATCATTATAACCTTCAGATATATGCATCAAATTCCTTTTATTTCTAACAACTGCTTGGATCTTACATTAACCCGCTTGACCAGGGTTGGGGGGATTGACAGGGTACCCTAGCAAGCTTGTACCCATATGTTTTCGTTTGCCACTAGGGGGGAATTTTGAAGGGCCATCGTCCGCTCCCATCATATCATCACTCTTACATCTTATCTCCCGCTCATCTGCCCCATTCCCTTAGTCCGGACATTAGGATGATCTATTTGCATGGTTACACCTTATCTCGTGGGAAGAAGGGGCTAAAGGCCCAGAAGGTAAAAGCAGTTGGTAAAAGATAAAAGCCATAAAAAATGAAACCTAGAGATGCTTCGCCCAAGGATCCCCGAGAAGGCAATAAAAAGCCTCTCAACAAGAAACAAGAGGGACCCGAAGAAAAGTGACAAAGCAAGACCTAGCCAAGAGGATGGGGGGTCTCATCACGAGCTAGCCAATTATGTTCATGGGTACCTAGCAGTATGACATTGCCATTATCTGGTTACCAGGGCACTGACCTTTGGTTGCATGGCCAAGGGAAAGGGGGTCTCATCACGAGCCAGCTTTATCATTTCTGTGAAAGTGCTTGTGGGTAACACTGTCAGCTCTGGTCACCACGCCAAGGCAGTGTCCTCCAGTTAGTCCTTGAAATAAATAAGAAAAAACAATAAAGAAAAGAAAGAATAAAGGCAATAAAGGGCTTGGAAAGAATTGCATCCATGACGCATACAACTCACCTTCTACAAAGGCACCCACAGGTAATATCACCCCTGTCTTTCACTCTACCCGTATGTCTGGACATCCCTTGACCACATCACCTCATGTTACATGCCTTGGATGATATCTTCTGGAAACTTTCCTTCTCTTATGGATGCTGGCCCAATAGGGCATTTTTTCTTTTTCTTCGGCTTTGTATAGTAGGTCATTGTAATGTCTTTGAGCTATTGGATGATATATCAGAGGTTTTATGCATGCATTTGATAAAGTTAATCATGAAATGTGATTGACATTGCTATGATCCTTGTGACTAATGAGCCCATGGAGGGCGAAGTTTTTGATGTGCAGGATCATACCCGACGGACAGGTACCAGTTGGACCGGTACACATGGGGAGATGATTAGTTCGGACCTCCATGGGGCTGAAGAGCCCATCAGATGGTTGTGGGGACCCCGTCAGGGGCAGAGACAGGACAATGATTGGATGAGCCTTTGCACATGAGAAGAAGAAGGATGTTCCACCCAGGACACGTTGGCTGAGCCCAGCCCAAGGGGGTTGACCCACTTCAGATGGAATGTTTTCCTTTTGATGGCCAGGACGTCACCCAAGAGGCTTGGACGTCATCTTGAGCGTGTGGCAGTCTGATAGGATGGATGGCATGTGTGGCAGCTTAAAGGAGCCCTAAAAGGGCTAACGTCCGACTTCTGGATGTTGGATTAGCCCCAAAAGGGCCTAACATCTCCCTCAGAGGGGCTTGACGTCTCACTTTTTGATCATTTATGTCATTTGCTTAGCAGTTAATGTAAAAGCAGTATGATTTTCGTTATCAGCCTTGTCGGCTATTTTTAATGACCTAATTTTAAATTAAAGGTCATGAGATGCTATATATTGAGGATCTTTTTCCCTCATTTGAACATAACACAACAACTCACACTTGTTAGGTCTGATTTTTGCTCCCTAGTTTGGGTATTTGGTCTTTTAAAGGAGGCGCACTTGTTGATGGAAGGCTTTTCTTGGCATATTTTGGCATTTCTCTTGAGGAAGGTTTACAACTAGCGTTTGCACATGCTTTTCTTCATGATATGTAAGTGTTTTCCTGCAAAACTTCTTGATTGAATGGTTGTAGGTTAGTATTCTTGCATTTACTTATAAATTTGTTGATTTTAAAACCCTAGGTGACAAGCAGACAAGTAGGTCCTTGTCATATGTCCCCTTAGAGAGAAATTTTCAGCCATTGAAGAAGGAAGAAAGAGCCTAGCCTTTTCTACACCCTTCTTACTTCTTCCCTTGAGCTAGCTTTGATTTTAAAGGTTAAAAAGAGGGTGACATCCTAGGCCTAGGCTATCTACACCTAGGGTCGTCCATCTTTTAGGGTTTTAGTGATAGAGCCTTGCCATTGCAACACTCTCCCTCATTAAATCCTCTTGTTTTCAATCTTTTCCTCTGCTAGCCGTTTTGCCAAGTTTGACCTAAAGAAGGAGGAAAGAGCATGTTGACCGCCTGTTTAGCACAGAGGTCAACTCATTATCATGAAGATTATTCTATGTCAGAGACAGAGATGGTTCTACTGGGTGTTTTATACACCAGCACTTGAATTTTTGTAAACGGGATTTCCGCACCCCTGCGAGGGTAT
>ML796010.1:416514-430580 GCA_009831015.1 Picea engelmannii | reverse complement strand
CATTTATCCTGGGAAACCCTCTAGGGGAAGAAAACCCAGCAAAACTTCCTTATCATAAATAGCTTAAACAATGTTCAAGAGATAACTCAAACCAATACAGATAGTCCTCCCCAAGAGATGCACCACTCTTCTTCTCCTCTCTCCAACTGGTAATTGCAGCTTGCCTCATAAGAGAAAGAGCAAGTGAGTTGTGTATTTGAAGTGAGGCGCTAGCCTCTTATTTATACAAGACTAGCACGTGTGAAAGGTCACAACTGACAGGTCCAACCTCTCACTCTGGGTGGGTAAACCCACCTTTAATTAATTCTGGGTCTTCCATAATAACTGTTGGGGCCGACTTCTTATTCTGCCCTTTGAAATTGTCCGATGACCAATCCGCAAAAGGGGATTTGGTCCTTATACAATTACCGACATGATTAATCCTCAATGGGGATTAATCCAATAACAATAATAATAATAATGACATGATTAATCCGCAATGGGTATTTAATCCAATAATAAAATAATAATAAGAATGCTCTTCACAGTTACATTATTTCAACATTTTATAATCTTGACCTAGGCTCATCAACGCTCAAGATTAAATCTGGAGATGAATGGTCCTCATTTAATCAATTCACTAAGTACTTTAATAGCATTTTTATTAATTAAATGTCACTTTAATAAAAAAACGTTACTTTAATTAAAATAATTAAAGTGACTCTATAAATAGCAAAAGACAAGGTATCATTATTCATTCTTCACAGAGATCATTCAGAGAGAGGATGAGATGAGGACAAAATCAGATTTCTGATTTTCAGACTGGCGAGATAATTTACAGCAGTGGGATCAACAAGCAACCCAACCCCACGTGTGGAAGGAAAACAACCCAGAATCTAGATGCACTTCTTAGATTTTTAAGTGTTGCCAGGCTGCACGCATTTCAAGACAGTGTGCATAAGTTTTTATAGGTCGCACGTGTGAGCCTTACCTCCCACACGTGCGAGTACATACAGACAACCCAGAAACAGGTCGTACAGCTTGTAAGCTGTCCAGATGTTTTGAATTTTTAGTGGTTTTCCCTTTCAGAATTTTGTGAACACGCTGTAAATTTCTCAGGAGCCATTTTCCCCTGAGAGGGAGCTCCAGTAGGTTCAGATTCAGTTAATGAAGAACTGATTTTGTGGGGCAGAATTAATTTTGTCTTCTTGGTTGCTTGCTTTTCTAGTTTTCCCCCTGCATGCAAGTAAAAAAATAATTATAGTAGTTTTTAGATCTGATCTATTCTGCTAAGTTTCTGGTTTTGTTAGACTTTTACATGGTACACTTGGTTTTGGCATGATATTACCGCCCAATTGAGCAGCTATCATTAGGAGATCGTAGAGGAGGATTATTGTCATTGTTTCCTTGCATTTTAGGGGCATTACAACCCTCTAAAGTAGTGGCTATATCACTCAGAACAGATCTGGAAATTATGATTGTTGGACAACCATTTATAATAAATAAACAAGCAAGGATTATGTGGAGGTATTTGTGCTTTTGCTGTGTATTACTTCTCATTTACTCTTATGTTTATTCTAATCTATGTTCTACTTGAATTCATACTGTTTTAGACAAGTTAAACTCAAAAACATGGATGGAAATGCAAGCTACAGCCCATGCCTGCAAACTGTTTGACATAATGCCTCAATGAGACAAACTATCATATACATAACAACAAGCAAATAATCTGAACAACAGACACTTCGCGGGTTATAAGGAGGTTGTAACTGATCCCATTGACCCTCTAAACACATCAATAATCCACCTTCAGAGTTGGGACAGCAAGGGAGCTGATTTGCCAAAGGACTTTGAGCAAACACGCAAAGTGTTTGACGAAAAAGTTCTCAAATAGTTAGATCTGATTTTTATATCAGATTTGGTTGGGGATATTACACTTATTGGTGAACTTTTTGTCAGATTACTTGTTTATTTTCGTGTTTGAAACTTGCTGCTGTAACAAATCTTTGCTACAGCTATTTGGTTGTTACAAATACACTTTGAAAGCATCACATAACAACCCTCTAATACCACAAAAGCTTGTGCTAAAGTGTTTGGAACTATTTTACATGTTTAGTGCTTCATTTCTCAATAAATCTTTGATGCTTTTAGTGGCTAAATCTACAGTAATTAGCTTTTATCCTTGCTGATATATACATTTTTTTATTGTTGTAGTTTGGGACGGCAAGCTTCACTTGCTAGTCCACCTAATCTTTGAGCTTGTATACTTGTCTTTTCTTGGGTCTCCAGCAGGTACAACTATCTTCTGCAGGTGCTCAAACACTTGGAAACCATTGACCATCTTCAAGACTTCTTTCCAAGCCACATTCCACTTAGTAGTTTGACCTATAGGGGCATCATCTTCCATAACTTCACTTTCCATCTCATTTCCCCCTAGGGTCACCCGCGATTCCCCCCTTGTGTAGGATTTCTACTTCACTAAAGCGAGGGGAGGATTTATCTAAGGTGACAGTGGATAGACTCTCCCATAGTTCTCTCCATCTTGTAGATTGGGTCGAGTTTTGGTCAACCTATAATTTGTGCGATAACAGGAGAGAAGTTAGGCAAAGGAAAATTAGGGGGAAATTTGTGTAAGTGGTTGAGGAAATTTAGGCCCTGTTGACCACCTATTTCGACTAGGGGCAATGTCATGTACGATGAAGATATGTACCATGTGGTACAACAAGTTTTGAAGACCTTTTGGCTCAGCAGGGCAATTCTGCCCCACCTTTTTGTAATCAGGATGTCCGCTCCCCTGCGTGGGATAATAATGTAATATGTTAGCATGGATAAGTTTTTAGGTTAGTTGCCTAGGATTTCATCATTAGAGAAGTCTTTTCATCGAGTGTTTTTTTTCCTCAACTAATTAATCTTGCCTACCAGACAATTTTAATTATCCTTGAGTTTTTCACTCACAAAATTCTCCGAAGTGGTGAAAGGCGTTCTAATAATCGATCCCAGTAGGTGACTAAGGTTTAGAAGTGTTGTATATGACCATGCTAGACATCTCCTAGAGTCTTGCGGAATTTCGTTAAGTTTTGATAGGATTTTTTAATAATTAAAATTTCCAGAAATTGAGAATTTTTAATTATTTTTTATGTAAAATATAAAAATTTGGTCCTTGGGGATATTGTATAAGGACATGAGTACTAAAATAAAATCGCTCATGACCCTCTACACCATTGGACCAAGTTTCAGTTCAATTGGAAAATTTTTGCTAGGTCATTGTCCATGAGGAGTCCAAGTTAGTTAGAAGACCATTTAATTGGCTAAAGGTAAAATAGCCAAATTTTGTAAAAGTGACTAAAGTCGGGACAAAAGGTGGGGAAATGATTCCTAAAGTCTTTCTTAAGTTGGGAAAACACTCTAAGGTGAAAAAGGACCCCCCCAAAGTCAAGTTACAACGTTTGTTGTGTTGAATTATATAGCTTTGGAAGTTATTTTCCCTATTGTAACTAACCATGTAAATAAAGTTTTGATGTAGTGTTAACTTTATGTCAAGCATCAAACACATGAAAAGTGTCAACCTTATGCCAAGACAACCATATGCCATGTGTCAACCTCATAACACCTATAAGAGGGCTTCTTACAGAGGTTGTAGTGGCTAGCTTAGAGAGGCTGCTTAGGATGGTTGGAGTGGCCTGCTTAGTGGGGTTGCTTAGGGTGGTGGTATGACAGTTGTATAACAGTTGTCATACAATCCTAAGACAACAATTTAGGGCAGCCTCTAGAAGAGACAAAGGAAATGACCTTTGGGAGCATTAGGAGGTGGCTCTTGGGAACTTTAGGAGGTGGCTCTTGGGAACTTTAGGAGGTGACTCTTCCTAGCCAAAGGAGGGCAGTTATGACAGCTGTTATACAACTGTCATACATCCTTAGGGGGCTACTTAAGGCAGCCAAACCAACCTATAAAAAGGGGCATTCCCTTACCATTTACATACCTTTGTTTTGTTGGAGTCTTTTGTTGAGGCAAGACATATATTTGCTCAAGTATTTTCTACTAGTATATGACTGATATCTACTGGAATTTTCTACTGGTATATGGCTGCTAGTTGCTGGAGTCTTCTGCTGGAATATGGCAGCGAGTTGTTGAAGTATATTGTTGATACAAGCACTCTATTCTTGTTGAAGTCTTATGTTGTTCCTTGCTGATATAAATCTACTACAAATACTAAGTTAAAGCTACCATAACTCTGCTACAACAAGAAGGAAAGTCAGTTATCTTTTGGTGAGTTTGTCAAGTTGTTACTATAAGTGTTAGTTCATCTATTTGTGAAGTTTGTAAGTGCTAAAACAGAGGTATTATTTCAGCCCTCTGAGTCCTAGATAGTTACTCTAAAGTCTTGTACTGATATTGTATTTTGTTGAAGAATCTAAAGAGAAGTTTTGGTTGGGTTTTCTACCCCAAGAGGGTTTCCCAGGGTATACTTGTGTTCTCTCTATGATTGTCTCACTTTCAGTGATCCTGATATATGCAAGATGTATTGGTATGTTGGTTGTATGCTGTAAATTTTTAAATTTACCTACATGCATCAGTTTTTCAACATGTTGGTGTCTCCCTAGGGTAAGTGTACCCCTCCTCTTCATGAGAGCATGTAAAAAATCAAAGAAAAGGGTGGGGTAGCCCCCACTCCTTGGTGGACCACCCTTGGACCTTGGAAGTGATATTTAAACACTCGGAAGGGGGAGTCATCCCGTCACACCTTCACCTTTCTCCTAAAGTGCGCCCCCCTTGATGAGAGCCCCCTCTTGCATGGCTGCCACTTGTAGCACATGCAAAGGGGGGGTCTACCTTGCATTTCTCACTTAAAAGAGAGGCCTCCCCTCCTCTTTTCACAATCTATTCTTAGAGCAAGTTTATGCTGCCCATTTTTCTCCCATTCTTCTCTCTCTATCTTCCATTCTCGCATTGTAAATGTTGCTGCAAGTATTTGCAACAATATTGTCTGATTAATAAAATGAAGCTTTGGAGGATCTATGGTGTGCATTGGGAGTGATTTTGATGTTGTTTATGGTGTTCTTGTGAGGTGATATTTGTTAATGTTTAAGCCATTATTATAGTTCTTTGCATTTCAATAGAGAACAACAACATAAGACAAGATCACTGAGAAATACACAATCACAAGAGACACAACATTTATCCTGGGAAACCCTCTAGGGGAAGAAAACCCAGCAAAACTTCCTTATTATAGATAGCCTAAACAATGCCAAGAGACAACTCAAACAAGTACAGAATGTCCTCTCCCAAAGATGCACCTCTCTCTTTCTCTCTTCTCCAACTGCAGCTCCGAAACTTGTCTCTCAATGAACAAGTGAGTGTGTGTCTAAGTGAGGCATTAGCCTCCTTATTTATACAAGACTGGCACATGTGGGAGTGTCCTTTCACTGGCAGGGCCAACTTCTTCTCCTGGGTAGTTATAACCACCTTTATTATATTCTGGGGCGTCTTTGATATATTTTGGGGCTGACTTCTTCTTTTGCCTATTACAATTATATTATGACCAATCCGCAAAAGGAGATTTGGTCCTTTTACAATAGCCAACATGATCAATCCACAATGGGGATTGATCCAATGAATAATATATCAAATAATAATAAGAATACACTTTGCAGTTACATTATTTCATCAATATTTCTTGCATTTCTTTTTGGTATTTTTTGATTTCACTAGTTAGCTTGGAGGCCCAAACAATTTCTTTTGCTTGGGAGTAATTAGTAGTAATAGTATTACTATTAGTTCTTGTGATAGTTTTTTTCAAGTTTTCAAAGTATTTTACAAGCTTACTAGATGCTCTCACTTCCTTGTTGCATTGTGTAGCAAAAATATACTTATTTGTAGGTCACTAAAGGGTTTGTAGGAGTGAATTTCAGATCTGGAAATTCACTCATTCCACCATCCAGAGTTTCATTTTATTTTTCTGTTCTTATCTCCTTTCTTTCCTCTTACATTCTAGTATTTTTCTGATATGAAATAGTCTTTAAAATTTCATTTATATGTTCAGATTTTTATACTCTAATTTATGTTTTATTTGCTAACAGAGATTTACAAGTTTCCAAGTGTTTTGCAGCATTTTCCAGCAAGCATTTGCTTGCTATTTTGTGCAGATTTTTGCCAGATTAAGGGGAGGTGCTGCTCATTTTGGGTCTCAAAACACTCAAGGAAGCCTCCTTGAGTTTGGGGACCAAACCCCCTTCGTTCTCTAGTTTTCTAAATCATTGTAAGCAGCCCAAGAGAGAGAGTCTCTTGGGATTGCATTTTCTTTCCTAAAGTTAAAAATATGATATAGTAATTTAGCATTAGTTTGTCCACACCTTGCATTGTGTTTGGCTCTGCCAACCTTGCAAAATCATGAAGGCTAGAGTAGATTTAATTTTCTGTTTTTTACATTTCATTTTTTGCCTCACTTCTCCCATAGAGAGAAGGTTGTGTGGCTAGGTTAATTCTTTCATTGCAGTTATTTCTATTTCACCCACCTTGGCACAAAATCTATAGGCTTGTTCTCCACATTGTGCCATTGTTGTGAGGTTGCAAGTTGTTTATTTCTTTTGCCCGCCTTTGTCCTTAAGCCAAAGTTGTGTGGCTAGTATTGTTGTATTTTACTTTCAAGCTATTTCATTTAAGTCCATTGTGCCCACACCTTGCATTGTGCTTGGCTATGCCAACCTTGCAATATCATGAACGCTAGAATAATTTCTTGCTTTGGAAAGTAATTCAATTTGTGCCCCGCCTTCTACCCCGTATTCCCTCCCCTTGCCACTTTTGTGGATCTTGGCTAACTAAGAAAGGGCAAAAGGATCGTGTGGCTAGACTAATTAGGCACCCAAATTAATATTGCTTCTACTACCAAAAATGGTGACTTGGGAGGCTACAAGGGGTTGAGGTCGAGGACAACTTCACGGCACTATGTGTCCTCCTTGCTTGAGCGCCCAAGCATTCGGGGTTGACCTGTGGAGGTAGGGAAGCACCTTGTTTTTCCTTCTTCTTGATCACCCAACAATTCCTTTTGGTTGAAAGGATAAGAATTACGGGTAGACACATAGTTTAGGCATGTATCTATCACACTTCATTCCCATAATTCAAGAGAGACCTAAAACTTATTAAAATCAACCAACACTACATTCACAACATTTTTACTTTCAAGTTTAGCTATCGTTCTTTCCAAGTTGTGCAATTTTATCTTCAAGCAATTTACTTTCCATGCGATTTTACTTTCAATTTCAAACTATCTCTTTCATTGTGAATATTTACATGTATTGATGCATCATTGTTTATTGGGTTGAAAGTATTCTTTCATTTGGAATTAGTTATTTAAAGCCAGAAATCATTTCATTGTTAAAATCATTGTGTAGGTATTTCATGTTGTATTTCATATTGTAGATATATTTGTAATTGTGTAAGTAAACTTTGGGTATATTTTAGGCACTGGTCTATTCATTCTATTGTAACGAAAATGTTTTCCTGTCATTTAAAAATTGCATTTTCATTGTTTGCTTGTCATTGGGTTGGGTCTCCTTAATAGAAAACTAAATTAACTCCTAGATCATTAATTAAAACGTAACATAGTTAAATAGGGTCAACCCCCCTTGGCTTCCCTAGGATTGAGCCTAGACGGAAGAAGTCTGGATCGAGGTGACAGTGGGTCCGGACTTAGGCTTGTGCCTCCAAGGACACACCAAGTGGGTTGGAGACTTCTCCACGTTGGTAGGTGTGTATAAGGACGGTAACATCTTTGGCGTCGTTGCCAGGGACAAGTCTCTTGTCGTTGGTTAATTGACAAAAGTTGAAAAAATTCTTTAAAAAACTAATTAAGAAAATTTTCCCAAAAATCGTAACTTGATTTGTTTTATTCGACATTGCTTAGTCTCCAAGTGGTGACTCCATTTCATAATTTTGTAAGGTATCCTGCTAGGAGCAATCCGCAAAGGGCAGTTTATTCCTTTCATGAACCTGAAAGGGTTTATAGGAGTAGAATAAACAGACTAGCTCCTCGTAGGTTACTTGAAAGTCTTGGGGAAGAAGCAATCTCTGATATACATCTCTTGTTTGCAACAAATAATCCTAGAACAACTAATCCTACAACAACTATTGGTGATGAATTTAAACCGTGTAACTTTATTAACATTCAAGGTCATCCTCTTCCTATTCCTGACAAAGCTATTGAGAAGTTGTCTATTTTTCAGGGAAACAATGTTGTTAGTATTTATGTTCTAAGGCTTTTGCGACCATTGTTTGTGCCCAGTCTCACATCAAAAAATTTGGTGTATGCATGACTAGATGGTGCCATATTCAAAACCATGAAGACACCAAGATGAATCTCTTTGTTTTATCACTGGAAGACGATGCCTTAGATTGTTTCTTGGAACAGTATGATAATAAGTTTAGCACCTTGGCTGGAATTCAAAAAGATTTCAATGAAAGATGGGGTGATCAGAAAGAGGATTTCCATTTATTGGCTTCCCTTAGCACAAGTCAAAATAAGGAAAATGAAACAATCTAAGAATTCAATAAGAAATTTAATGACTTGGTTAAGAGCCTTCCCACAACTATTAAGCCCCCCAAGGCATCTATTTTAATTCATTATATGGAGGCATTTGAGGGTGAAATCAGATATCAGTTAAGGGGAAAAGAACCAACAACATTAAAGGAAGCACATAACTTTGCTATAAGGATAGATAAGAATATGCAAGATGCTAGGAAGTCAAATATTCCTGGTTTCTCAAGAGGATCTTCTTCCAAAACCAATGAGGAGAAAAAGAAGAAGTTTGAAAACCAAGAGTCTTCTAGTGATGGTATAAAGGAACTCACTCAGTTAATAAAGCAAATAGAGATTAACCATGCTAATTAGATGACATCCATGCAAAATAGGTTGATAGACATGGAAAGGGCTCTTTTATCGCACAACTTGTAGTTAGGATAAAGATAGATGTGAAGAGGCAAACTAGCGTAACTGGAACAAATCCCACCCAATGTCACCTCGATAGGGTGGTTCTTTTTGTTTAGGGAGGTAAGGCCCAGGGGAGACGTCCCCGGTGACCCGAGGTTTTGAGAAGGCAAAGGATTGTAAGACAAAGGTAAATTTCCCCCCTCACAAGTCACCACCTGAGCAGATAGTCCAACTAAAAGCTAATAAAGAGAAATATAACCAAAGATATGCACCTGCCCGGGACAAAGCAACAAGAAACAGATATATGCAAGCTTGCTCACCTGGTTAGTACTTCATATAATAAATGACTATCTGATATACATATAAGCAATTGAATAATAAATATTGACGAACTCAATGTTTATAAAATAGCTAAGAAAACGTGGCATTCAATGTAATAATCAACACTTCATTTTAGTAATGCCTCTAAATAACCATCCAATTGCTCATAGAGAAAACGATAGTTGCACAAAGAGTTTAATAGCTAGAGATGACGACAACATTCGTTAGTAAGGTTAGTTCTAGGCTAGGGTTAGAATAGTTGGGGTTTCATTCAAAGTGTTTGAGAGTGGTTTTGATCATAGTACTCACAGGCTAGGTCTTTAGATCAGTGCGTTCCTAGAGTAAATGGAGTCAAAAGGAGGATGCAGAAGCTGAAGGATCAAGGAAGATAATAAGGCTAAGGACTGGAGAGTCAATCCTTGAGGTGTTTCTATGGCAAGTCCTCAAGGTCAAAACCCCAGGGGAGAGAGGATCACTTTGGTGTAGGGGAACTAGGCCTCAGTGCTCTCTCCTCCTTCCTTAGGTCAATGGAAAAAACGACTGGCTCAAAAAGTGGCATAAGACTAAGACAAGAGGTTTTGCAGGCAACGTGTTGCTATGGCAAGGCTTTACCAGCAAACCCTAGAAAAATCGGTCCTCAACGTGTAGGGGAACTAGGCTTTGATGCGTCTTCCTCTTCTTAGCTCAGAAAAGTAAAACGACTAGCAAAGAAGAGGAGGATAAGAGTGTAGCTAAGGCTAGGCTCTTTATCTCTTCAAATAATGGTTGAAACTCTTGACGGGAACATGAGACAAGGACCTACAATGAGTGCTTGTCACCTAGGGTTTATTCAACAAATCATAACAATATATGTAAGAAATAACAATACAACCATTCAATTAAGAAGTTTCGCAGAAATTCACTTACTTTCACCAAGAAATAGCATAGCAAACGCCAGTTGTAACACCTTCCATCAAGAGAAATGCCAAGAAAATCCAAAAAATGCCTTCCTTTAACAAGTGTGCCTCACAATTTCAGCCAAGAAAACTAAGTGTACCACAAATTTCAGACCTCACTAATGAGTGAGTGAGAGATGATGAAAAAATGAGAGTAAAAACCCTCAATTTACACTATACCATGACCCAATTTCACTTTTAGGTCATAAAAAGGTCGACAAAGCCAAAATACTAAAAATCATATTGTTTTACATTAAATGTTCAAATTAAACCCTAATCAAGATAAAGAGAGACGTCGTGCCCCTTTTAGGGTGACGTTAGCCCCTTCTAGGGCAAATGCATCATCCTGGAGCAAAACGTTAGCCCTCCTTGGGCTTCTCCAACCTACCACACATGCCAACACTGCCAAATCTGCCTCCTAGGACATCCACAAGGATGGATAACATCATGACCATCATGGGTGACGTCCTGGGCCTTCCAGGATCAATGTTCCAATGGAGGAGGCACGACCCCCCTAGGTCAAGCTCTGCCAGGGTGCCTCTGGTGGAACGTCCTCCTCTTCTCTGGTGCAAAGCCTTTGACCATCTTTGTCTTGTCATTGCCCCCTGATGGGGTCTGAAGCATCCATCTGGTGGGCTCTTCATCCCCATGGAGGTCCGAATTGATCATCTCCCCATGTGTACTAATCCAATATGGTACCTGTTCGTCGGGCATGATCTTGCACATCAACATCTACGCCCTCCATGGGCTCATAAATCACAGTGATCATAGCAATGTCAATCACATCTCATCATCAATATTATTAAACATGTGCATAAAACCCCTATTATCCCAGTTAAAAGCTCAAAGACATTATACAAGCCTGCAATACAAGTTTGGAGAAAGTGACAGGGCATCCTATTGGGCTAGTATCCATTGGAAGAGGAAAGTTTCCGGAAGAGACCTCATCTGAGCCAAGCAAGTGGGTGATGTGGATAAGGGCTGTCCAGGCAAGTGGGTGCAATGAGAGCAGAGGGTGCAAAGCTTTACCTGTGGGTCCCTTTGTAGAAGGCGAGCTGCACCTGTCCTGGATGCAATTTTCTCCAAGCCCATTCATGCCTTTTATTCTTTATTCTTTATTCTTTATTGCTTTTTCTTCAAGAGGCTAATCAGGGGACACTGCCCTGGCGTGGTGACCAGTGGTGATAGCGTTACCCACAAGTACTTTCACAGAAACGAGAAGGTTGGCTCGTGATGAGACACCCTTTCCCTTGGCCATGCGACCAAGAGTCACTACCCTGGCGTGGTAACCAACTGGTTTTACCTAATAGGTTGGCTCGTGATGAGACCCCATTTCCTCTTACTAGGTCTTCTTTTATCATTTTTTACGGGTCCCTCTTGTTTCTTTCCAAGAAGCCTTTTATTGCTTTCTCAGGGATCCCCGGGCGAAGCATCTCGAGGTTTTATTCTAAGGCTTTTATCTTTTGCCAACTTGCTTTTACCTTCTGGGCCTTTAGCCACTTCTTCCCACGAGATAAGGTGCAATCTTGAAAATAGGTCAACCCAAGTGCCCAGACAAAGTGTAAAGGGGTAGATGAGCGGGAAGCAAGATGAAAAAGTGGAGCTATGACGGGAGCGAATGATGGCTTTTCAGAAATCGCCCCAGTGGCAAACCAAAACCTATGGACACAGGCTTACTAGGGCATTTTGTCAATCCACCCAGACATGGTCAAGTGGGCAAGTATAAGATCCAAGCATTTGTTAGAAATAAAAGGAATCAGATGCACATATTTATGGGTTTTGATGATCAAAGTGACACATACCATGATACCCGGACTCGTTACCTCATGGAAGAAGAACCATCTCTGACACAAGACCAAGCCGATGGTGATGGATTCTGCTACTGACAAGATAGAGGCGCTGAAAGGAAGAAAAGGTGGGCCCTCTAGGGCCATGCTATATTCGATCCGGCTCTCGGTACTCCATGTCTAAGACCTGTGAGTCTCGAGACATGATCTCCTAGTTATCCCTAAAAGTGGGGGATAACAGGCTCAATCTAGTAGGACTCATCACAAGCCAAATGATAAATGGCCAAAAAGACCCCCACCTCAAGAGCAAAGGCCACCAAATCCTTTTGATTCTACTAACTTGGTTGATCACCAAGCTATCCCTTACTATAGGCCTTGTGGGGAATTTCACGAAGAGTTAACCTGCCTAGTCTTCCTTGAAATTTGTGGTGAGGAGGGTTTCTCTCAATCAGTAAATGAACAAGTTAACATGTGTGGTCGAAATTACAATGTTGGCATGAATGAATGGATGGATTTAAAAGAACATGGTATGGATGTAAACTGCATGAATGATATGGTAGATAGAGCAATAGAAAAATTTGTTCCTAAGCCTACTCCCAAACAAGTTTAAGATTTGGCTAGGTATAGAGGTTGTACTTATCAAAGGAATGGAACCAAAAATCAAGACAAACCTCAAGCAATTGTTACTAAGGTACCTCTATCACCCCTAAATCAATTTTTCCTACAGATACAGAATTAAATATTGACTTAGGGGGATGCTTGAATAATGAAAAAATGTTGGTCCCTGTAGCAGAAATTATGAAGATCCCATCTCAAAGGGAGAAACTACTCAAAGCCATAGAAAGTCCTCCTCAGAACAGTATTGATAGACCACCAGTTGTAGCTTACCAAGATGCACTTGTGATTTTGCAAAATTCGGATGGGGGGAACGAAAAGAATCAACCATTTTTTCTTTCTCTACTTGTGAACAACCAGCTCCTTGATAATTGCATGCTTGATTCTGGAGCAAGTTCAAATGTTATGACTAAGAAAGTGATGGAACAATTAAATTTAAGGATTTCAAGGGCTTACCATAACATTTGTTCCATGGATAGTAAAATGATTAAGGTGCATGGTTTGATTAAAAGTTTACAAGTACATTTCGCTTCTTTCCCAGACATCATAATAGAAATGGACATAGTGGTGATTGATGTCCCTGATGCTTGGGGTATGTTGCTTTCAAAAAAAACAGTTGCAGATTTGGGGGGAAATATACAAATGGATTTAAATTATGCCACCATTCCCACTCCAGATGGGGTTGTGTTTAAGCTGAATAGAGAATTGGAAAGAAGGTATCATGTAGAAGACCCAAGGAATCCAAGAAATGAATTGAAGTATAAAGAAAATGGTCTTGGGAACTATGTAGTCTTATCTAACTCTTTAGGGCCCATAGAAGAAGAAGTTAAAGAAGAAAGAGTTAGTGAGGTTTGGTACATGCATTTTCTAGAGTTGGGAAAGGTGCTAGAATAGTCCTTGAATCTCCATCTGGTCAGGAATTTAAGTTTGCATATAGATTGGAATTTGACACTACCAATAATGTGGTTGAGTATGAGGCTTTGATGCTTGGTCTAGAGCTTTTTAAGTACATGGGTGTCAAATGTTTAAACATAAAGGTTGGTCTAGAGTTAATAAATTTTGATTATGTCGTCTTAATCATAAAAGTTCTTCCTTATTTTTTGACTTATTATCTTTTTTTGATTCTAGATTCTCCTTTCTTTTGTCCTTTAAGATTTTAATTTGTTCAAGTAACTTCTAGTTAAGGTTCATTAGGCAAGGGATTTCTTCCTCCTTTTCAGTTGATTTCTTCTTGAGACCTCGATTTTCTTGTTCAGAATTTGCATTCCCTTGCTTCTTGTCTTTTAACTTTCTGATTTTAACTAGTAAATTTTGATTATGATTTTTTAATTGTAATACTTCTTCATCTGGTTCTCGTAAGTCTTGGTCCATTTTTTGTCTTTTGGTCTTTAGTTCTTCATTTTGTGCAATGAGTTCCCAAATTCACTCTTTGAAGTAACAATTATCTTTCTCTGTTTACCCCTTAAAGTATTTTATCTTCTCAATTTCAAACTGTAATTTTTTAT
>ML796010.1:344264-354663 GCA_009831015.1 Picea engelmannii | reverse complement strand
TTGTTTGAGAGCACCAACTCTCTGGTTTCTCTAGCACCCACTAGAAGGAAGCACCAACTCCCTGGTTTCTCCAGCACCCACTAGAAGGAAGCACCAACTCCCTATATGTTCCAGCACCAACTGGATGGAAGCACCAACTTCCAATTAAACAGGCTCCAACCTGTATAACAGAGAACACTTGTTCTCCCTTGCACCACCCTGCCACCCTGGTTTCTCTGGCTGCAACCAGATGGAAGCTACAACTTCCTGTGTTCAAGCTCCCACTTGAACCTCTGAGGACAACAGTCCTCCCAAGAACCTCCCAACCTCCCTAGAATATTAATGAATAAATAAGCAGTCAACTATGCAGATAAATCAATTCTTACCAATCTTTCTTTGTTCTGTAAATCTGGTCTTCTACAAACTGTTCTTTTGTTCTTCTCTTCCTCTGTCTGTTCAGCAGGTCTGCTCTGCATCAACTCGTTCTGTCATTCTGCTCTGCTTCAACTTCTTTTTATCATCTTTTACTCTTCTCTGAGTTTCATCTCACACTGTGCATATTCTCCATCTCACTCTGCACAGTCTGATTTTCTCTTTCTTACAATTTTATTCTTTTCTCCTACAGAACAGCCAACCACACACAGTCTGTCTCATTTTCTTTCATACACACCTCCACGGCGGTTGCACTTCGCATTTCCTTAGGCAAAAGAAAGACAACTATCCGAGCAACTGAAACGCCAACTGAAACGCTAACTGATTTGCAATCATGAGTCCGTTTTGCTAATAGATTCGTAACTGGGAAGTTACCTCTGAGAGAAAACAGTAACCTTCCGATCAAATTCCAATTTATCTACTCCGTTGGATGAACTTCATTGATATTGCCTTTAAATCGGGTTTCGGCATTTTGGCAATCCTGTGCTGAGTGTCTCGACACTTCATTTCGCGATCTCCGAAGTTCCGATACGGAACTTTTCTGCACTAGCTCCTTCCCCAATATGACTATGGTCATAACCAAGCACCTATGCAAAAGAAAACACTTTCGCAATTTCTCATTTCGTGAATTTCAACACTATGCTCCGTTGACCCCAAGTCAGCGGAATTTCGATCACTTGCCACATGTCCTGTGATTCGATGGTCCAAATGTGATCTTGATTCAATGGCTACAATTGAATCGCGATTTTGCATATCGCGATATCGGGATTTCTGATGTTAACAAACTTTGACATCTCCAACTCTCGATCCCCAAAACTCCGACATGGAGTTAGATCAATGGTCCAGATCTGAGCTTGATTCAACGGCTGCGATTGAATCGCAATTTCACATATCGCGAAATCGGCATTCTTGCTGCATTGTTTCTTTGACATCTCCAACACGCGATCCTCGAAACCCCAACATGGACTGGAATCAACGGTCCAGATTCAACCTTGATCTGACGGCTCAGAAAGTCGCGATTTCGCAATTCTTGATGTTAATATTTTTTGACCTCTTCAACTCTCGATCCCTGAAACTCCGACATAGACTGAGATCAACGGTCCAGATTCAACCTTGATCTGACAGCTCAGATTAAGTCGCGATTTTGCATATCGCGATTACGCCCGCTTCTCCTTGTACCTTAAAGGACGTGCGGGTTCTTCTTGATCCAACGATGGTCGGATCCTGCGGTTGGATCTAACGCCTGAGATCTGTCCTCCTCTTCAACGATCTCTTCTTGTCTACATTCATATCTGACGACCCTCGTTCTTTTGAGAATTTTGAATGGATCCAACGATCAGAAATGCTTCTCAAGCTTTACGGGCCTTCGATCATTTGATCTTCCTTAACTTATTTTCTGTTTGCCTGTCTGTTACAAACTTCCTGTACTCATGCCATCAATCCTCTGTACATTCTTCCTGTACTTATGCTACTTTCCATCAATGACAAGCATTCGATGTCTGTTAAATATTTGCCATTCGTTGTCTATTAAATATTTGCCAACATGGTTTGGAAACATGTTCCTTATCCCAAGTCTCCTACAAGGCAAAACCTCATTCTGAATTTTAGGGGAAAGTTGAGTGTCTCAAGAAGAAGCCTATTATCACAGTTTTCAACCTCCTTTCAGTTTTTGCTAATCCCTCCTCAAGCCTCAAGTTGTGAAGACGTCCAAGGTAGCCAGCATTCAGATTCCTCGAGTCAGTCTCTTGAACCTTTGACTTTTCACAATCCATTCCTGAGATGGATTGAGCACTCTCCTGAGAGTATGCATTGGGATCACTTTTTCCCTCCCACCCACCTCCATGAGTCAAACTTTGAGATTTCCGATCATATGATATATATTCTAACCCATGACATTTTTTTGCTTGATTTATCACTATTTTGGCTTATGATGAAGCACGAAGGCGTAGGTATTAAGGAACGTTGTCGGATTGGTTTCATTGGTTGTTTGACTACACCCAACATTCTGGCCAATAGGTAAGTGCAGGTAAGAAGTTTTCTTTCATCTTCTTACTCATTGATTGCTTCATTTTAGTATATATATCTATGTATGCTAGGGTGGCATTACCACCCCAATTTTTTTACTGATACTTCTATCGAGATTGAGCAGGTCTGCAGGTTATGCCAGAGATGCTGAGGTTCTCATGCGCTCTACGGTGAGCACATGTCCCCTAGTTGGAGCCAAATGTTATCCCCACTTTTTAGGGATAACTAGGAGATCATGTCTCGAGGCCCACAGGTCCTAGACATGGAGTACCGAGAGCAAGAGCAGGATTGACATGAGCATGGCCCTGGAGGGCCCATCCTTTTCTTCTTCCATCAGCTTTATCTTGTCAGCAGTAGCAACATCCATCACCATCGGCTTGGTCCTGTATCACCTGAGGATAAAAAACCCTCGGTGAAAGAAACTCTCCCAATGAACCGATCCCAAGGTAACTGACCTAACTATGACCCATGTAGACCTATTACATTATTGACCCATACTGGGGTGTGGAAATTCCAATTACAGAAAGAAATGTTGGGCCCAAAAATGCCCGGTAGAACCAAAATCTTCGACAAATGAGCATCTGATGATGCATCTCTTCATGGCACATGGACTTGACCCCCTAGTTGGAGAGGCGGTCAACACTGCCCACTATCCTTTGTGCTACTTATTCCTCCTGTATGCCATTGCACACCATCACCAATTGTTACTTCCATCTGAATCGCATTGTATCATGTATGAGAATTTGTATCCTCCTGTGCGCTCACTCTGCTAATGTCATCTGCACCTAGATCCCATACATATGTTTCCAGACATGAGATATAGTCATCCCGACCAATAAGGAGTGAATCCTCATCACTATAGACCAGTCCTCGAAGTGAGTATCCCAACAAGTTGTCGGTCTCCACAACCTAATCTAACAATAGACTCCCCAAAAGAGGTGACTCCCTCTCCTCGTACTGATAGGTATGTGTATAGTCAATTGGCTCCAAGCCATGCCTCCTCCTGGGTCTGTAGATCCATATGTTCCTTGTGTTCAAATGTTACACAAGGCTCCTCTACCATCTCCAGAATGCTATTGATATACTCCTGTGTCATGTCTATCATAAATGTCCGCGAAGGTAAGGACTATGACAAGCTCAACTCCATGGGAGGAACAATATCCCCCACGCATGACCTCATACCAGGTGTTAACACATCTGAATCCTAACAAGTGTCACCACTATGCTGAAGTGTTGAGTCCTCAACACTGTCTGATAGGGATACCAGAGCACAAGCGTTATCATCCTATCCATCCAATTTTCCCTCAAATGTGAAAGAGTCTTGGGACTGCCCTAATGAGGCATCTAAGGACTCATCCTCGTACTCATCCTCCCCATCACTTTCATAGTGCACCTTGTTATCGCATAATTTTTACTTTGATAAAATAAAAGGTTAAAGGAGAGAAAATTGGCGTAATGGGAGACTATCCTATCACTGTCACCTCAAAAGGATGTCTCTTTCTATTTAGGGTGGTAAGCCCAGGGGAGACGTCCCCGATGACCTTGGGGGTTTGAGAAGGCAAAGTCAAAGTGGCTAGATAAAGATCCCCTCTCCCAAGTCACCATCGATCAGAAAGTCTGGTTTTATAACCAATGAAAAGATAATATGTCAAAGTGTACCTTCCTGAAACAAAGCAACAAGAAACTAGATATATTTGCAAGTACACTTGTTGGTTAGCACTTCATAAAACCATGGAATTTCTTGAGAAAAAACAATTTGTTGAATATGATGAAGTAGACAGAAAATTTATAACAACAATCTTTATAGAGCAATACTTCACATTAAATGCCTTGAAAATACCTTCAAAATGCCTAAGAATCATTAACCATTGAAATCATAATACTAGCATTTGATAGAAGCAAATAAGACAAGGTATAAATCATCCTTTTCAATTGCTTTTATGAGCTTTTAATGCTGCATCTAATGGCCATAGCTTACTTTAGTAACAACAAAAATATTGTTAGTAGGTAAGGCTATTCTAGGGTTAGGAATAGTTAGTAGGAATCTCAAAGAATATGTTTTGAAGGTTGTTTCGATCACTTACTCAAAAGAGGACTTAGACTAGTGCTTTTAGGGAAAATGGAGTCGATAATGCAGCAGCAAATGTTGAAGAAAAATGATAATAGAAGAGTTAAAGACAAGAGAGATTGATAGATTGGAGTGTTGGTAACCCAAGGCTCCAATTATCAAACCCTAAGGGGAAACTAGCTACTAAGGTGTAGGTAACCCTAGGCCTTAGTAGATTTCCTCCCTCTTTAACTCAATGATGAAGCAAAATCGACTAAGATGAAGCAATGGATACTAAGGTGTTGCAATGGCAAGGCCTTAAGCTCATGCTTCAAGAAAAATGGCCTTTTGACAAGGTCTAGTAGGTGAAAGCTTTTGAAGCTAGGACAATAACATGTGCTAGTCTTCCTAGGGTTTAATCAAGCAATTTCATAATCTTGAATGTAAATGCAAGATAAATAAAACTATAACCATTCAATTAAGAAGAATTGCAAAAAAATCACTTACGTACATCAAGAATTCATCAAGAAGAACACTAGTTGAACACATCCACCAAGAACTTTGCCAAAATAAGCCTCCAACAAGTGCGCCTAAAATTTCAGCCAAGAAACCCTCAGGAGGGCGCAAATTTCAGTCCTCACAAGTGTGAGTGAAAGATGATCCAAAATAACAGGGATTTTCCCCTTATTTATACAATATTAATGACCAAAATTAGGTCAAAAAAGGCCAACATGGCCACTTACAAATAATATCCTGTTTTTACATTAAATGTCATAATTAAACCCTAAAACAAGTTGCAAATATGACGCCATGCCATTTAAGGGTAACGTTAGGCCCTTTTTGGGCAACATTGGCCTCCTGGAGCAAAACGTTAGGCCTCCTTGGGCCTCAACAACCTGCCACTTGGCACATAACTGCCTCCAAAACATCCCAAAATGTTGGGTGACCTGGGTGACGTCATGGACCTTCCAAGGCCTACATCATGGTGGAAAGGGCACAACCCCCCTGGGTCCAGGCCTACCAGGCTATCCCAGGTGAAACGTTCTCCTCTCTCTCTCGTGCAATCCTTCGATCCGTCTCTGCCCCTGGATGGGGTCTCAACATCCATATGGTGGGCTTTTAACCCCATGGAGGTCTGAACTAATCATCTCCCCATGTGTACCTGTCCATTGGGTGTGGCCCTACAACATCAACAGATACACCCTCCATGGGCTCATAAGTCACAGGAATCATAGCAATGTCAATCACATCTAATCATCAAGTTATTAAACATGTGAATGAAACCCCCTTTACCCGAACAAGTGCTCAAAGACGTTATGCTATTCTAGAAGCCAAGTTTGGAGGGGATGCTATTACGTCCTATTAGGCTAATGCTCATTGGATCTGGGATGTCCATGGGTGAAGACAAAATCCAGGTCATGTGAGTGGATGAGGTGGTAAGGGATGTCTGGCCAATGGGTGCAGTGATAGCAGGGAAATGTATGGCTTACCTGTGGGTGCCTCTGAAGAGGATGAGCCGCACCTTGTCATGGATGCAAGTGTTTCCAAGCCCATTCATGCATTTTATGTTTGTTCTTATTTCTTTTTCTTTCAAGAGGATAGTTAGGGGACACTGCCCTGGCATGGTGACCAGAGGTAGCAATGTTACCCACAAGCATTTCACGAAAATGAGAAGGTTGGCTCGTGATGAGACCCCCTTTCTCTTGGCTATGCCACCAAGAGCAACTACCCTGGCGTGGTGACCAGCTGCTAGTAGTGTCATACCGCTACATGTCCATGGACCTGATAGGCTAGCTCATGATGAGACCCCCTATCCTCCAACAAGGTCTTGATTTATTATTTTGTATGGGTTCCTTTGTTTCTTGTTGCTGCTGACAATGTGATGGATGTTGTTGCTGCTGACAAAGTCGAGGAGTTGAAGAAGAAAAGGATGGGCCCTCCAGGGCCATGCTCAAGTCGATCTGGCTCTCGGTCCTCCATGTTTAGGACCTGTGGGCCTCGAGACATAATCTAATTAGTTATCCCTGGGCTAGGGGATAACATATGGCTCCAACTCGAGGACATGTGTTCACTGTAGAGCGTATGAGAACCTCAACATCTCTGGCATAACCTTTGACCTGCTTGATCTCAACATAAGATTGTTAGCAATCATTTGGGGTGGTGATATCACCCCCGACTCATATATATATATATATATATAGAGAGAGAGAGAGAGAGAGAGACAGAGAGAGAGAGAGAGAGTACAGAAAACGAAAACAAGCATATGTACAAATGGAAATACAAACTACTCTAGCATAAAATGTAGATGATATATACAATGAATGAAAATGCCTACCTACTTACCTGTACTTAACAGTTGGCTGAAAGCTAGGTGTAATCAAATAACCAATGAAACCACCCCAGCAATGTCCCACAATACCTGCCTCTATGCTTCATCATAAACCAAAAATAGTGATAAGTTAAGCACACAAATAACATGAGTTAGAGAATGTACTTTATCATCGGAAATCAAAAAGTCTAGCTCATGGAGGCGGGAGGGAGGGACAAAATCATGCCAAGTCATACTCTCAGGAGAGTGCTCAATCCATCTCAGAAACGGATCGTGAAAGGTCAGAGATCCAATAGAGTGACTCAAAGAGTCTAAAGATTGGCTACCTTGGAAGTTTGCACAATCTAAGGTCTGGGAACGAAATAAAAAAAACCTAGAGGGTGACTAAGAAGTTCTTAAGGGAAGGTTGAAGACTGAGATGGCATACTTCTTCTTGAGGTATTCAACCTGGCCTTGAAATTGAGGGTTTGCCTTAGAGGAAACATAATACAAAAGACATACTTCCCAACTACACCTTGAATGTCACAGCAAGGTAAATTAATCGAAGGTGGTTGGAGAACATTGTCACAAGGATCCTTCTTTGGGCAAACGATGTCCTTACTCCTATCAAGATCTGAGCACAGAGGTGGTTGATAATCTTCTTCATGGAATAAATCCAAGTGCTCAGAGGAATACTCATCAAAATCCTCAAGGTATGACCGAAAATCATCAGAAGAATATGGGAGGTCAACCCTAGGTGTTTGGAAAGTATCTGTAATTATATCATCTCCTTGTTGCCATTGGTCAAAATTAAGAGCAACTTGTTGTGATAACTGTAAAGGCAATAGTTGAAAATGATTATCAATGTCGTAAATGGGGTCCATATCATAACCAACTACATCCCATTTACGTCGCCCAACATGTATGAACTCGTCAATGTTATCAACCATGTCACTATCTGTATCATAACATGAATGATTTAAAACATTTAAAGGCTCATCTAACTCCTCTTCATTTTCCAAATCATAAAGTAAAGAATCATCAAAACTTTGGAAAGGAAAGTAACTCACCATGTTCATTTCTTCTTGTGCAAAAGCTTTAAGGACTTGGGTGTCTTCAACATGCATCATTGTTTCATCCTCATGAGTTATTCCTACATCTTCAAATGTACAACAAGGAAGATCTACCTTGCCCGAGGATTTCATTTCTTCTTCCTTCTCTCAATCATAAAATAAGGCATTATCAAGATCCTAAAAAGGAAAGTGACTAACCTCATTCTCTTCTTCTTGTGTAGGGGGAAAAGGCTCGTGGATGGCTTCATCAAAGTGGGGAGCACATATTGTTACTTCATCATCTTGCTCAGGTTCCAACTCCTCAACCACGTCTTCATCCTCCTTGGAAGAAGAATGAGAAATTCCATGTTCCTCCTCATGGGATTGGGAAACCTCATTAGGACCCCTTTCCTCAACCTCTTGTTGATTGATGTCGCATTCTAAATCTTTCAGAGTTTCTTCAATAGATGTTTCGAGGGAGGGTGCTCCTTTGGGCTCACAAGCCTTGACTTCAGGAACAAAGGATTGTTCTTCTTTGAATGAGGGAAATTTGGCTTCTACTTGTGTGGCTATGCCAAAGCTTCTTGGATTGTCCCTGACTTCATTATGTTGAGGAAAAGTTTCAGTTGTCCAGAGAATGCCTTGGTGTAGAGAAAGGTGAGGAAACTACTCGAAGGATGATGGCTCACAGGGATCTATTGTACTATCCTCTCAAATTTATCATGGAATTCTTGGACAGTTTCATTCTCAACCTTTGTGAGGCCATTAAGTCTCATTAACAATACGTTGGGATTCACCTTAATATACTCGATCTTTTGAGGAACACTTCTTCCAATCTATCCATAGATGTGATACTAGCGTTGGTCTATGTCACCGCATTCGCCGAATTTCAAGCCTGAAATTCCAAATTCGGCGAATTTTTAACCTAGCTGAAAAAACTCGTCTCGAATTCGGCGATTTCGAATTCGAATTTCGAATTTGGGGACGAATTTCGAATTTAGGGGCGATTTTTTCGACGAATTTATGGAGGTTCGGCTGGAAATTCAGCAGAAATTCAACATGTGGATTTTTAAAAAGTTTCGAACCCTAGGTGGTTTTCCGCTCACAGTTTGCGGATTTCTCGCGTTTGTGGATTTCCCGCTCGCTGGCTCACTTACCAACTCCAGTCTCCAAGTACCCTCCGCTCGCTAGCTCACTTACCAACTCCACTCTCCAAGTACCCTCCGCTCGCGTGCCTTTCGAATTTCCTGTCGTTTCTTTGCACACAGCTATAGCCGCGGCCCGCACAACACTCCAATCTTCCGAGTCCCAGTCTCGACTCTCTACGCACGGTGCTACCCGTTTTCTGTTCCTACGGTGCTACCCGCGTGGCTGTTTTCAAGCATCCTCCTAGTACGAGTTCTAAGCCTGTAAATAATGCTCATTGCTCGGTACACTCCAACATTTACTTCACTTCTTGACTATAATCAGGTTTTGCAATCCAGATATCCTCGTGTGCATTACAAATGTGTATGATTAAGTTTCCATATGGTATATAGCCCTGAACTATCCAGTACAATATCTTTATTGAACCGTTATCTTGCTAGGAAATTGACAAAACCATACTCCGTCTATAATAACTCGTAATCTCGATTCTCAATAATAACTCATAATCTCAACAATAGTAGGCAACCAGTCCCATGGCTGTAATCATGTGGCATGTCACGATGTAAAGAATAATACGATTGAAAATATTATAAATCAAATACGAGTTTGCGTACATCTTTCTGATGAATACTTGTTAATAAAAGCAAACTAATATGACACTATGCTTGCCCTGCGTTAAACAACCTGTTTTGTAGATTAAAAGCAGCATACCCTGAATGGTAATCAACAATCCATGAAACCACTGCAGCAACAACTCCACATTTATACAAACAAATTTGTATTACTGCATAAGAGTAGTTGAGATGTCCCTTTCAGGGATGACATTTGTACAAATAGCAGTGCATAACAGGCAAAAGCCCTGCCATGGTGAACTGCCAATCAGGCAAGCATTTGTACAAACAGCAGTGCATAACAGGGAAATGGCCTGCCATGGTGAACTACCAATCCATGCAAACATCAAAGCCAATTAAAGATCTGTAATTGCACATCATCCGTGCAGAATAAAAGGAAATTCAAACGGACCGATAAGGAAGAAAATTTACCATTCATCATTGTTGTACACATCTCTTTTAATGCAATCCACACCAAACCCCTTCAATTCAATTACTCTGAATCAATGCTATATATATCCTTTGAATACAATCCACACAAAACTCGTTTATTCAATTATTTTGTTTGAAAGAGCAGTTTATGCAAGCCAAGGCTTGCCTCAATATAGAGTAATAGATAGCCTAAGTCACCTGGTTCGAACTACCACTCATGAATTATGATAGAGGAAAACCTGAAATTATAAGCAAATTCGGTGAAAATCCAAAAAAATGAATTCGAATTTCTTATGCCATTGACTAAATGGTCATTGAAACAATAAAATTGTATACCAGTGAAGTGGGCCACATGGTGAATGACACT
>ML796010.1:322477-333412 GCA_009831015.1 Picea engelmannii | reverse complement strand
AAGAAGTTTTTTATTGCTTTTTCGAAGATCCATGGGCGAAGCATCTCAAGGTTTCATTCTTTTGGCTTTTGTCTTTTGGCTTTTGTGTTTTGCCAGCTACTTTTACCCTCTGGGCCTTTAGCCTCTTCTTCCCACAAGGCAAGGTACAACCCTTAGATATTTGGCCAACCCAATGCCCAGACCAATGTACTAGTATCGATGAGCAGGAAAAAAATGAAAAGTGGTGAATATGGTGGGAACGGACGATGACCTTTCATGAATCCCCCCAGTGGCAACTCAAACCCTATGGGAACCAGCTTACTAAGGCTTCCTGTCATTCCCCCCAGGTGTGGTCAACTGGAAAGGCATAAGGTCCAAGCACATGTTAGAAACAAAAAGAATCAAATGCACATATTCAAAAGTTTTGAGGATCAGAGTGACACATACCATGATACCCGAACTCATTACCTCATGGAGCAAGACCCATTTATGTTGTAAGACCAGGCCGATGTGATGGATGTTGCTGCTGCTGACAAAGTGGAGGAGCTGAAGAAGAAAAGGATGGGCCCTCCAGGGCCATGCTCAAGTCGATATGGCTCTCGATACTCCATGTCTAGGACTTGTGGGCCTCGAGACATAATCTCCTTAGTTATCCCTAGGCTAGAGGATAACACACCTCAATGTAATGCACTCTCCCTTTACCCACGCATCTATGATCTGGCTCCCAAGGCTCTAAGCAACTGTAGCTAAGTTCCTTGCTCTTAATGGGTGTAGGTTCAAACTGTGCTTCTTTCCATCTACTAGCTGGCAGTGATGTATCTACCTCCTTAACTGTTATGGCTCAGTTTTCTTTTGCTATGCTGCTCCAATAATGGACTTCTTCCATCTTCTTAGCCCATAATGCATCCTCATCTTTGCTCCACCTAGGATTTTTGATGGATACAAACTGTTGGAATGTTACTTGAGCCCTGAATGTCTCACTAAGGGCATGATATTCCTCATTACAATATATGATCTCTTCTGCAAACTCCATCTCTCCTCTTAGATCATCAATATTTATCACAGGGTGGCAAAGGAAATTCGCTCTAATACCACTGTTATGTTCCAAAGTTGTTCCTTGCTTGGAGACTTACCGTTTATACTGAGTTTTTTTCCTTGTTGTTTGTTTGTTTTGCAGGTTTGCCTTTCAGATTTGCGCTAGAAGGGTTATGTGGAGTTTTATAGTGTGCAAATGATAAAAGTACGACAACAATCACATCCAATAGCAAGATACAAGAGATATAACACAATGGAAGAGCAACAACTTCAGATATGACCTTTATTTAGATAATAAGACAATCCTGATACAAGAGATATGTAGATCTGGATAGATACAAGTAGAATAGAAAAGTTGCAATGAATGTTGCTCCAAATAGCTCACAAATTGAAGAGAATAGCCTCCAAAGGCATCACAAACACATGAGGAAAGGGACAAGATCAATGTCTTTCCCTTCTATAGCTGAAACTCCCAGGTGGTTTTGCTTGGAACATTTAAAGTTTTTATGTTATCTGGTTGTGGTATTTTGTCAAACAGTTTGTGCATTTGTCTTCTCAAGTGCGCTAGGATGGTTTTATTGAGTTTTGAAACACATAAATGATAAGAGCATAACAATAATAGATACACAACAAGATGAAATACACAGTAACACAAGGAATAGACACAAATACCTCAAATCTGAGTTTTAATTAGATATATAGCTAACCCCATACAAAATGGAGTAGATCTGGAATACATATAACAAAATATAGTGAGTGGTTGATAATGCCTCCAAGATATAATAGAGAGATTAAGATATAGGCTTCCAAAAGCCTCCCCGAGATGAATACCAAAGATCTCTGACATCCCCTTTGTTGTAGGAGATGCCTTCTCTAGCACAATGCGCACTTCCTGGCTGGAAGAGACTAGGGATGGTACGACCTCCTCTATGATTGCCTCAAACTCATGCTAAACTCTGATAGAAGATAGATCTGGTGATGGCAAGATGATAGGAGTATTCTTTGAGCTGTAGCTCAACTAGAAGACCTCCAAACAACAATTTCACGAAGAACAGGTGTGCTCTCACTAGCTGAAGCAAGCCAATAATTCGACCTCCAAGAATGTGGCCTCTAAGTCACGGAAACCAACTTCCGAAAGGTAGATCGGGGGATGGCAAACCCCTATGCCAAAGCTCCAGGCTGTTGGGAAAGATCTTCCCCTCTAGAACACAAGATCTCCAATGGACAGTGTGCCCTCCTCAAGAGAAAACTCACCCTCCTGAATGATAGAGTGAATGCTCTGAAGTATACCCTCAAATACTGATGCAAATAGGCGTTGGGGTCTATTGTCGTCCTTATACACACTTGCAAACGTGAGCTAATTCCTGCTCACTTAGTGTGTCCTTGGAGGCACAATGCCTAGGTTCAAATCCCACGATGTCACTTTAACTTGAACCTCTTTCGTCTAAGCTTTACTCCTAGGGAAGCCAAGGGGGGTAGACCCTAGTTACCATGTGAAATTAGAGATTGTGTTCTAGGAGTTGGTTTTAATTAGTTAAAAGGTTGGGNGGGGGGAATCTAGCCTATGATGCAAAGGCAGCAATGTAATATGCAATAATTCAAGATGAACAATCGAGCCTTTTCCTAAGACAACTAGACTAGTGCGTAAGATTGGGTAAGTGTAATGTCCCCACTTTGGGACATCAGGGTATTACACAGTGTTATGATGACCAGAGTAGCTAGTTGTAGATTATAGCGAGTACAGGAGCTATTGAGGGATATTTTGGGGTCTGACTTGCATCGCTCATCCTATTTCATCCTTATGATCCATTCCGCACAGGTTGGCTTTGGTTCTGTTGCATTCTGACGAATTCCATGTTTTTGAGTATTTTGAGCTATGGGTTAATTAAATTCACTGAAGACGGCATTTTGGGCAAAATACTTGGAGGAACCTCTCAGTGTAATAGCTCATTGGAATCGGGAGGAACAACACTACAGGATAGGGCGATGAGAAGTGACTTTCAGTGGCCAGGGAAGCCACAAGGAGAGATAAGGTGTATTTCAAAGGTAAAACGGTTAATTAATTAATTAAAATGATTTAATTAATTAATTAATATTTAATAAAATGAAAGTCACTTTGGAGGGACAAGGTAAGCAGGAAGTATAAAGGAAAGGCAAGGGCCTCTATTCATTCATGCATGTATGTTTATCATTTTGATATCTGGCTTATAGCTAAAGAGCCCATACCTTGGGGGTTTTGAGGGTTTTGACTTAACAAACCCTAGAGCACGATTCGGTGGTGAAAGATTCCACCTAGCTTGTCCCAAGCTTGGTCTCAGGGATGCAATACTCCCCCACACCATTCTAGTTCAGATCTACATCAGTGCAGGAGGATTCTACACCAACCATAGGCACAGGAAGAGAAGGAGGGCGCACCATTGGGGGTTTCCAGCAAGGAGGGCGCACCATTGGAGGTTTCCAGCAAGGGGGGCACGCTTGTAAAGCTAGGCTCACATGTTTTGGTTGATGAGAAGAGATTTTGGGAATTCCAGGTATTGGGTATTCTTTGCAGGTGCCATAACGCCATACTTGGTTGCTTCTGGAGATATTTTGATGCAAGATTGATTTGCATTGAGAGTGGGACGATTTCCCCAAGAGGAGGGCGCACCATTCTTTGGAAGGTGGCTAGATCCAAGGGTCTAGCAAGTCCTTTGCCTGTTTGAGCACTTGGGTTTTCATTGTCGTGTCCCGATCTATCATTCTAGCGGTTTTCATTGAGGTCTCTAGGAGGGAGGCCGAATTATCTAGGGTTTCAGGCATCCAAGGGGGCGCACCATTCTTTGGAGGAGAGTCAGATCCAGGAGTTTGAGAGGGATCTTGGAGATTTGAGCACCTGGATTGTTCTTGTCTTTACCTGATCTACTGTTTGACATATTTACCAAATTGTTGAGGCCATTCAGTGTTACAGCAGAGCATGGCATCTTCCAGCTTGGGGGTTTGGCACTTCATACGGCTCAGATCTATTCTAACATTGGTCTTCATTGAGTATTCGGCCTCTGGAGGCTTGTAGTCTTCTATTTGGAGCATTTTGTAGCAGCTTCTATTGTGCTTATTGGAGCCATCTGTTGAGCATTCCAGATCGGCCTTACTCTTGTATCAGGTTCTTACTCATTATATTAATAAAAGTCAAATCTTGCTATTGGTTCCATATTTAGTGTATCTTGTAGTTTCATTGATTGAATCTTCAGATCTATGTGTGATTATTGAACATAAACCCTAAGGCCGAAATCAAGAGGTCAACCTGCAAGTAAACACATAACAAACAAGTAAATCAACAAAGTGTTTGACGAAATACTACACTCACTAAAAGTTTAAAAATGCACCAAAACCGTGGCAACTCAAACCCTACGAGAACTAGCTTACTAGGGCTTCCTGTCATTCCCCCCAGGTGTGGTCAAGTGGAAAGGCATAAGGTCCAAGCACATGTTAGAAGAAAAAAGAATCAAATGCACATATTCAAAAGTTTTGAGAATCAGAGTGACAAATACCATGATACCCGAACTTGTTACCTCATGGAGCAAGACCCATTTATGTTGTGAGACCAGGCCGATGTGATGGATGTTCCTGTCATATTGGCTTGGGAACATTACAGTGGTATCAAAACCTAGATTCCTGCCAACCAGTGAGGATTAGCAGAGTTACAATGAAGATGAATATTATTAGCAGGATTGTTGAGTGTGAGAGGGAATATGAAACCCTCGATGAGAATTTCAAGGGGCTATTAACATTCCAATGGTTCCTATCCTATAAAAATCCTAGTTGGAGTAACGAAGAGATTACATGTTGGGTCAACAAAATGGAGAAAAACAAAGTAGCTAGAGCTAGATGGAAGGAAGCATAGAGTAACCCCACACCCATTAGGAGCACGCAACTTTGCTAGAGTTGCAAGGTGCCTTCGGAACCAGATCATAGGTGTAGGGGTAAGGGTAAGAAGCATATTATTTAGGTGCGTTCTGACAGTGATGATGAGGCATGTGAGGATGGATCGATAGATGCCTATCTGGAGCAGTCTAATGATGATAGCGACTCTTGCACAGAGGCTAGTGATAGTGACTCTTGCACAGAGGCTAGTGATTCTTGCACGCTTGAGGAGGATAGTGACCCTTGCACACTGGAGGAGTAGTAGGATGGACAAGATGATAGCACTTATGCGTCAGTAGTCATATCACATTCTGTTGATGACCTTACACCTCAGCAGAGCGGTGAAACTAGTGAGGACTCACACGTGTTAGCACCTACAGATGACCAACTTCCTATGGTGACCGTGGCACATCTGTCATCTTTCCAGACACCTATGACAACCACATCATATAAGGATAGCAGTAGCATAGAGGAGTCGTACATGAGGGATGCACACCATGGAAATTTAGATCCACAGATCCAGGAGGAGATACAGGACGTGCAGACAGTTGACCTTAAACATACAGATCAGCATGAGGAGATTGGGTCACAGCTTTTGGAGACTCCATTAGTTGAGAAGATTGTGGAGACTAACGGGTTGATGGGGCACTTGCTTCCAGGATCGGCCTGCATTGATGAGGATGCACTCTTTATTAGTCAGGATGACCATAGCACGTGTCTGGACACATCTATATGGGATCCAAGCGCAGATGATAGTAGCAGGGTGAGTGCATAGGACGATACAGCTGCTCATATAGGATACAGTGTGATTCAGAGAGAGATAGCATCTAGTGATGAGGTACAGTACAGTGGACAGTTCAGCACTTTATCTTCTACAGAGAGTATTGTTGGGGATTCCAATGATGGCACTGGCAGTGAGAGATGTGAGGTGGCACCTTAGCATGCCTGTGATTAGGAGTCACATCATTTAGCAGGACCGTTGAGGGTCATAGTAGCCACTAGACATTTTGATGGCACACATGCATTAGTGGTCGATTACTGTTGGAGGGCATCAGTGGAACATGGTAGCGCAGATGAGGATGACATGCATACCCTCAGGGAGAGAGGATCACTGATGAGTATGGGGAGCTATGATCGGGAGGCACATGAGCTACCCTCTACGAGGATCTTTGAGCCAGTCGAGCACTCATATACGCATAGGGACTCCAGAGCCAGTGACAGTCTTGAGGACACTTCCATTTGTGTTCCAAGAGCGGTTGACCTTCATGTAGAGGTTGATCCAGCAGTACACCCAGGATCTACGATGCAGCATGAGTATACAGGAGATGACATGAGTATGTCGGAGCATAACGTGAGGAGTGATAGCTCGCAGAGACATGCCGAGATGTACGATGGGATCCAGAGGGGTATATTTCCTGCCAGGGAGGAGACACACTTAAGGGAGCATGCAAATGTCACTCCTTTGTAGTAGCAGCTAGTTATGAGAGATCACTTTCACCGTATCAACAGTTGCATGGGAGATGAGAGATGGAGGTTGGTTGACCAATTGTTGGAGGAGTTACTTCCGGTTGTACTGGATGGTTAGGATTCAGTGATGACCACAAGAGAGTATTTATCATGGATACCGATGGACAAGCTTCTGGTCGAATCCTTGGGATTGACCAAAGCATGTGATATCTTCCAGTCCTACAGTTAGTTGTAGATGTTTCTATTAGCCTTTCCTGACACCTTTATCATAGACAACAACATGAGGAGGGATAGGCAGTGGCTAAGGACATGGGGAGTTGTTAGACCGAGACCACCTGACATGAGTATTTTTACAGCATCCAGCCGGATAGAGGTGGATCGTCATAGGCAGCCAGCTGAGACTTGGTGCATGATGGTGAGCATCATAGGCCAGGTGATAGCAGATGAGCACAAAGGACTTCTGACAGTGATCAGTCCCACACAGGAGCAGTTAGAGGAGATTGGAAGTGATAAACTTCCAAGTTTTCCATGGGATCTGGGAGTTCACTTGGTTAGCAAGATGTTTCACCAGATGATGACGATGTTTTTACAAATGCAGCTTCTGGACAGAAGATCCAATTGCCTCAGGTACTTCAGCTTGAGGATCCAGTATATATTCAGGGAGCAAGCAGGCATGATCAAAGTGGTGCAACATCAGCATGGTGATCTTCGACAAAGACTAGCATGGGACCCGGGGATTGCAGGGTTGAGCATTTCACTGGCTGACGGGGGCGAGTGGACCTTTGCAGGGGAAAGTTGTTTTGACTTTCCATTGAGCTTCAGTGTTGAGTAGAGCACATCACTTGAGGGTGTCTCACGGAGGTCTTGCAATACCTCACTCTAGCATCAACATGTGCAGTTGATGAAGGCCGTGTTGATCTTGGTAGTATCTTGGAGGATGTACTCATTCCGGGATGAGGCCATATATCATGAGCAGAAGATTCACGGAGTTGATATATTTCAGGACTATACTTCACAGGGTATTGCAGTTCATTTCCTGATATGGGACCCAGGGGGTGGAGTGTCTGATTGTTCATCTTTGGATGGGATCTACTATGTGTCCTACAGGTGGACATGGGATACTAGTATTATACTTGGAGAGATTTGGTTATTTCTTGAGGACAAGCAATATTCTAGCAGGGAGGACTGTAATGTCCCCACTTTGGGACATCAGGGTATTACACAGTGTTATGATGACCAGAGTAGCCAGTTGGAGATTATAGCGAGTACAGGAGCTATTAAGGGATATTTTGGGGTCCGACTTGCATCGCTCATACTATTTCATCCTTATGATCCATTCCGCATAGGTTGGCTTTGGTTCCGTTGCATTCCGACGAATTCCATGGTTTTTAGTATTTTGAGCTATAGGTTAATTAAATTCACTGAAGAGGGCATTTTGGGCAAAACACTTGGAGGAACCTCTCAGTGTAATAACTCATTGGAATCGGGAGGAACAACACTACAGGATAGGGCGATGAGAAGTGACTTTCAGTAACCAAGGAAGCCACAACGAGAGATAAGGTGTATTTCAAAGGTAAAAAGGTTAAATAATTAATTAAAGTGATTTAATTAATTAATGCATGTATGTTTATCATTTTGATATCTGGCTTCTAGCTAGTGAGCCCATACCTTGGGGGTTTTGAGGGTTTTGACTTAACAAACCCTAGAGGACGATTCGATGGTGAAAGATTCCACCTAGCTTGTCCTAAGCTTGGTCTCGAGGATGCAATACTCCCCCACACCATTCTAGTTCAGATCTACATCAGTGCAAGAGGGTTCTACACCAGCCACAGGCACACGAAGAGAAGGAGGGCGCACCATTGGGGGTTTCCAACAAGGGGGCGCACTTGTGGAGCTAGGCTCACACATTTTGGTTGATGAGAAGAGATTTCGAGAATTCCAGGTATTGGGTATCCTTTGCAGGTGCCATAGCGCCATTCTTGGTTGCTTCCAGAGATATTTTGATGGAAGATTGATTTTCAATGAGAGTGGGACGATTTCCCCAAGAGGAGGGCGCACCATTCTTTGGAGGGTGGCTAGATCCAAGGGTCTAGCAGGTCCTTTGCCTATTTGAGCACTTGGGTTTTCATTGTCGTGTCCCAATCTATCATTCTAGTGGTTTTGTGGAGCTTTTGGAGGTCTCTAGGAGGGAGGCCGAATTATCTAAGGTTTTAGGCATCCAGGGGGGCACACCATTCCTTGGAGGAGTCAAATCCAAGAGTTTGAGAGGGATCTTGGAGATTTGAGCACCTGGGTTGTGCTTACCTTTACCCGATCTACTGTTTGACATATTTACCTAAGTGATTGGACATCTTTGGCAGCAGCGCCGAATTGTTGAGGCCATTCAGTGTTCCAGCAAGGCGTGGCATCTTCCAACTTGGGGGTTTGGCACTTCATGCGGCCCAAATCTATTCTTGCATTGGTCTTCATTGAGTATTCGGCCTTTGGAGGCTTGTAGTCTTCTATTTGGAGCATTTTGTAGCAGCTTCTATTGTGCTTATTGGAGCCATTTGTTGAGCATTCCAGATCGGCCTTACTCTTGTATCAGGTTCTTACTCATATTAATAAAGGTCAGATCTTGCTAGTGGTTCCATATTTGGTGTATCTTGTACTTTCATTGATTGAATCTTCAGATCTATGTGTAATTATTGAACATAAACCCTAAGGCCGAAATCAAGAGGTCAACCTGCAAGTAAACCCATAACAAACAAGTAAATCAGCAAAGTGTTCGACAAAATACCACACTCAGTGAAAGTTTAAAAATGCACCAAAATCGTGATGTTCCTATCATATTGGCTTGGGAACATTACAGTAAGGGGTCAACTAAAGTTTGAGGGAGGTTGACTACACAAGAATTACAAAAGATTACAAAGATTACAACTATATCACAACAAGGTTAGATACAAGCTTACAATAAGATTACAACAAGAATGTATAAAGAGCTATACTAAAGTTGTACTAAACAATAGATACAAAGATACAAGGATGCAAAGATACTAACTGAATTTGCTTGTTTGTCCAGGAAATTAAAGATGCTCAAAAGGGAAACATTCACCAACACATCAAGCCTAGCATGCTCAACAATAGAATGTCTCCCAAAGGGATGCACAACTCTATTGTGACTGCTTTCAATGGAAAACAAGATTATATGAAGTCCAGCAAGGAAGTGCCTCCAAAGGATGCGCAACTTCTTGACGGACCAAACCAAAGATATGAACACACCACTTAACAGAAAAATAAATGCTTAAAGGGAAGCCTCCAAAGGAACAACTTATGACTACTTAGATATCAATCCACCACAAAAGATAAACTTGCATAAAAGTGAATATGAAATGAAAGTTACTTGCAACATTAGTTAAGTGCCAACCACAAATGAAATACCAAGTTGATGCCCAAAGTTGTAGAGTGGATTAAAGAGTTGATTAAGTTGTTAAGTTGAGGTTGAATCCTAACTAAGTGTCAACCCAATACTCCCCCCGCTTGTACCAAGTAGTTGTTGGGTGCTCAAGAAGTATGGCATCAAGGCCTACCCTACCTCCACAAGTCAACCCAAGGGAAAAGAGTACTCCCGAAAAGGACATTGAGCGCCACGAGACCCTCCCCGGCCTATCACACTGCCACACACTCCAGACAACGCCCAGCTCTCTCAGGTGACGTCCTGTCCATCAAAGGCAAACGTTCCATCTGCAGTGGGTGATCCCCCCTAGGTCGGGCTCTGCCAAAGTGTCCTGGGTGGAACGTCCTTCTTTCTTCTCGTGCAATGGATCATCTCAACGTTGTCCTGTATCTGCCATCTCAGCAACCATCTGATGGGCTCTTCAGCCCCATGGAGGTCCGAGCTAATCATATCCCCATGTGTACCGGTCCACTGGTACCTGTCCGTCGGGTATGGTCCTGCACATCAAAAACTACGCCCTCCATGGGCTCATCAATCCTTGGAATCATAGCAATGTCAATCATATTTCATCATTAAATTTATCAAATACATGCATAAAACCCCGAGCATATCCTCTAAGAGCTCAAAGACATTACACATATCTACCATACAAAGTTGAAGAAACAAACAGAATAACCTATTGGGCTAATATCCACAAGAAGAGGAAAGTTTCCACAGAAGATCATTCAAGCCATGTTCATGAAGTGATATGGTTCAGGGATGTCCAGTCATAGTAAGACCAGGGGTAGGTGTTGTCCGTGGGTGCCTTTGTAGGAGTTGAGCTGTACCCGTCATGGATGCACTTTTTCCAAGCCCCTTTATTGCCTTTATTCTTTATTTATTGTTTTTCTTTCTTTTTTACTTCAAGCTCTGACCAGAGGACACTGCCTTGGCGTGGTGACCAGAGTTAACAGTGTTACCCACCAGTATTTTCGTAGAAATGATAAGGCTGGCTCGTGATGAGACCCCCTTTCCCTTGGCCATGCAACCAAAGGTCATTTCCCTGGCGTGGTGACCAGATAATGGCAATGTCATACTGCTAGATACCTATGAACATAATGGGCCGGCTCGTGATGAGA
>ML796010.1:239553-272049 GCA_009831015.1 Picea engelmannii | reverse complement strand
TAGAACTAGACTTGAGACTTCAGTTACAACTCAACATTACACTTTAGTTTGAAAATAGAACTAGACTTAAGACTTCAGTTACAACTCAGCATTACACTTTAGTTCGAAAATAGAACTAGACTTGATACTTCAGTTGCAACTCAACATTACACTTTAGTTCGAAAATAGAACTAGACTTAAGACTTCAATTACAACTCAGCATTACACTTTAGTTCGAAATAGAACTAGACTTGAGACTTCAGTTACAACTCGACTCTTTACAAGGCAATTCGAAATTCTCTTCATGGTGGATAATGTTACACGTGCCAACGCACTAGATCAATACATTTATATCATTTTCAATATTAGGAATATCGTTTATTTCTAGCTCATAGGAATTTTATATTCAACCTAACTTTTGCTAGATGCCTTGACTTTTGCTCATGGCTCACAAGGTTTGACTAGGCTCACAAAGGTTGTACGTTCCCCCTGAATTTTGCACTAGTCTGTCTATGCTCACAGAGGTTGTACGTTCCCCCTGACTTTTGCACTAGACTGTCTATACTCACAAAGGTTGTAAGTTCCCCCTGACTTTTGCATTAGACTCACATAGCATCTCGTTTGTCCTGACTTTTGGTTTGACTCACAGAGGTTGTACATTCCCCCCTAGCTTTTGTCAATACCTCACAAGACTAGTTGATTCTCCAAATCTTCCTGGCTAGCCTCGGGGTGGCCCATATGGCCTCTCATTGGAGAATGACTGTCGATGCTGCCAAATTTAACAGGTAAAACCCTAGGAAGGAAACATAAGTGTTTCTCTCCTCCATATTCTTTGTTGTCCAAGTTTTGTGAAAGCATTCTTTACTAGGGTTAATAACCTAAGGCCCGAGAGGATTTGCACCTTAGTGTTTTGATTTTAGTCTTTGATCCTTGACCTAGATCATCTAGAAGAAGGAAAACGACACCTAGGGCCCAAGAGGATTTGCACCCCAAGGATCATTTTCTTTAAGGTTTAGTCCTAAGGCCCAAGAGGGTTTGCACCTTAGGATTTAGACCTCACTCTTCTTAATCATCTAGTTCAATATTAAAGGTTTTGCATGCTTGACTCCATAATCCCTAAAAGACGAAGAGACTAGTATAAAGCTAATCTTGTGGTGAACACTGCATTTAGAATTAGTAGTCTCTCTCTCATCGGTCTTACTAACTTCTCTAACCCTAACTTTAGCAAACTAATGCTATTTATTGCTGTTGTTACAAAAGTTTGCTACAACCACTGATTTTTAATTTAAATTGCTGCATACATACTTGGAAAAGTGGCTTGAGATACTCAGAATTTAATCTAGCAATTGCATAATATTGTACATGTTGAAGGCTTGTTTTTCATGCTAAATTGCTACATTTCTGAGTACTATTTCTTGCTGTTGTTGCAAAACATTAATTGCTGTTGTACATTTGTTTTACTGCTGTAATTTGCAACAGCCATTGAATTTATTGATAATCTAGTGTCTAAGAGATCATTTTTTGAGCGTTATAACTTGGTAATTGTCTATATTATGCTTCATTTTGTTTATTGTCTCATACAGGTGAAACAATTACCTCATTACCTTTATTTCTTCTAGACCTAACCTTCAGGTGACCAAGATAGGGGGTTGTAGGCTTGGCTAATCTTGCTATCTCATCCCTTGTGGTGGACCTTCTTCCATCACTAAAACGAGGGAAGTCTCTACTTAGGTGACAGTGGTAGAAACTTCCAATTGTTACACAAGATTGGGACCATGTGGAGGGCTTTGCACAAGTACAAATCCTGTTATAACAACACCTAATTGGAAAATTATGGAATATATCATATAGCCTCCTAGAATCTAGTTCACAATAAACCCAAGAACACGAAATTTGCATGGACAAATAAGAGAATGAAGTCGGGTTTTATAGGGAAAAGGGTGGATGGATTCTTGGTGCAACCTCCTTCTAAGATGATTGTGTCTAGTCCTCTCCTCTCCCATGTTAATTGTGCATCCAAATAATGGTCCAATAATGTTGGATCATGGATCTCTACGGTCCTCAAAATTATATCCCCATTTCCTTTCAATTTAGCCATTTCTAGTTTGACCAAAAGATTTGAAGATCTTAAGTCCTCCTCTTGGACGCCCCCTACATAAAGGTGGTTCAACATCTTTCTTATGTGAATAAAAGATCAAGAGATTAAACAATGAAATTACGAGCAAGGTTTGGATAAATGTAGCAAATACAAGATTTCTATCATGTGTACAGGGAGCAGAATATGGAGGCTGTTAGAGCATCCAAAGAAGGGCATCAGGTGGCAGAAGGGAGGGTGATATATGAAGAAATCAGAGATGGGATCACATCTGTCACTGAGAATTCTTATTCCTGAAATAGCCACAAAGTTTGTTTGTTATGTTTGTTTTTTTTCTGAAGAGTTTATATCATTTTGAAATGTGCAGTCCATTGGGAGTGATGCAGGCAGTTTTTCTGTAATGTATTTAGTATTTACAGACCCTTTTTATGTCTATTCCTTCTTTGTGGGAATAGTACTATTTTGTTTTTGTATGAAAATAGTAGGTCTGAAAAGATCTAATAGTCCGATAGCCATGGTCCTTTTTTGGGATATGTGAACAACTGAGGATGATAGGAGGTTCAGAAGCCCTTTCACTTTTTGCCTTGTAAATGCATTACTAAGTGTGATTTATGTTCTCCTTGAATATAAATCATAATTTTTCCCTTGGATAAAAAACGTAGCAAACCCATTTGATACCAGGAAGCTCTAAGAAAAGAATCTTGAAGAAATCCAAAGGGAAATAAAGGATCAAGTATGCAGACAAAAATCCACGGAAAAAAAATTATGGAGACAAAAATACAAGTACTTTCACAGACATGCCAATCCTATAAGAAACATTAATAATACCAATGAAATCTCCCTCTCTTATTTTACTGTAAGATCCCCTTCCATATGACCAAGATTGGGAAGACTTAGTAACTTAGTTGTTCCCCCTAGGCTATAGTCTCACTAAAAGGGGACTAAGGGGGGAAAATTATGTCATTAAGGTGCTAAAGTCGAATTATTAAAGTGGCATTGGATAAAAAGGAAATAAAGCTAATTGGCTATGATGAGATATGTAAGAAATAAACCTTAGAAAGCCAATAAATAATTTAAGTGAGAATTAGAATGCCGGAGTGTAAAAAGAAGAGGAGGGTGCCTCACTCCTCATTCATGATCATTTTATATTTGCAAATTGAGCTCTGGCAGCTTAAGGGTTTTGAGGGTTTTGACTAGAAAAACCCTAGAGATCAACGCGGAGGTCAAAGATCCCTCCTTTCCTAGTCCAAGCTTGGCTAAGGTGGTGAAATATTCCACCCTCACCATTATATCTAGTTCAGATCTATTCTAGCAAGCAGTTGTGAGACAGGGCACAATATTGGAAGGTTTATGCAGAATGGGGCGCACTATTTAGGAAGTGGAAGTTTGATTTGGCTCTAAGGGACCAGATCCAGAGGATATCTCTTTTGGGAAGCACTTGCCATCCCTAGGGAAACTTTTCTTGGCACTCTTGGGGGTTTCTAGCATCCATATTTATTTATTATCAGAGTGGGGCGAATTTCCTAAAGGAGGATGCACTAGGGCTTTGAGATCCAGTGATTTGTGGTCAGTTTTGTCAACTACAGCCAGGGAAACTCTTCACATGAGTTAGCCACCATCATCTCTACAGGTTTAGAGCTATTTCTTGGGGTTTGGAGGCCATATCTAGTGAGGCCGAATTTCTAAGGGGGTTTCCAGCCAGGGAGGGGCGCAACTCAGCAAGAAGATTCATGCAGTGAGCAAAAGAGAAAGAGATTGATCTTGTAGATCTTTGCATGCAACTACTGGAGGTTCAAGAAAATTTATATCTCTCTCTTTATTGTATTGTGGAGGTGCCATCAACCACATCTTCCATTCTTCTATACCTATTCTAGATCTGCTCTTCTCATGTACTGAGGTCAACTTATATTCTCATGTACTGAGGTAAACTTATATATTAAATAAAATGCAGATCTGAGTTTGTGGCTATTCTATTGTTGTTTCTATATGCTCTATTGTTGTTAAGTTCAAATCTATCATTGCAAAACACTTGTGCCATCCCACTATACAATAAATCTAAAACACAAGCTCCACAAGCAACAAGTGCGAATTGTTTGACAAAATCTCTCAACCAGAAACACTGAAAACTGAAAAATTACACATAGATCCACTTGGGGATCTTACAGTTACCAAAACTAGTGACATTGACAATATTAAAAAAAAGCAACCTTTAACCATTTTAAATAATTGTACTCAGAAACCCCCTCTAACAGGGAATAAAAGAAACAAGAAATGTTGAAATACATCCCTCATTTGGACAAAAATAAGGGTAATGACACCCTCATTAGGCATATTAAAAAAAGTAACCTTGAACCATTTCAAAAAATTCTACTCAAAAACCCCTCTAGATAGCGAAGAAGTGCTACAGGAATTGTTGAAATTCATTCCTTCAATTGGACAAAGTGGAGGATAATAACACCTTGATTAGATAGGTTACAAAGGAAGAGGGAGGAGGTGGTCTTCTCCATGAACCTCAATAAGGTCCTCGACCTTTTCAAGAAAGCAAGGGAGATAATCCAACCACTAAACCAAGCTCATCTCTCTAAACGTGCCTTTTGGAGATTAAAATCTATAAGTTTATGGATTAAGTATGGAGACAAACATAATGAGGACTTTCACAAACATGCCAATGCTAGAAGAGACAAGAATACTATAAATGAAATCTCCCTCTCTAATGTTTCCAAAACTCTTTACTTTGACAAGACTAAAAAGGCAACTTTTAACCATTTCAAAGAATTGTACTTAGAATTCCCTCTAGATAGAGAAGAAACGTGAGAGGAAATGTTAAAATACATCCTTAATTTGGACAACAGGTGGATATTTACAACTTGATTACGTTGATTACAAAGGAAGAATTAGAGGAGGTGATCTTCTCCATGAACCTCCATATAGCCCAAGGCCTAATTGGGTTCACTCCCTACATCTTCCATAAATCCTAGAATGTTATTAAACAAGATCTACTTAATAATGTTGAAGACATTACATTCACTTTGAAAATGCAAGGAGGGATCAATTGTTCCTTCCTAACCCTAATCCCAAAAGAAAGAAATCTACACAACATCTCAAGGTTTATGCCTATTTCTCTCTATAATATTTATTACAAAATCTAGACGACATCTTAAGGTTTAGGCCTATTTCTCTTTATAATATTTATTATAAAATCTTAACCAATATAATGGAAATATAATGGCATTAAACAAGACAATTATCAAAATCTTGACTTCAGGAACAAGGGAGTTTTGTTCAAAACAAACAAATGTTTGAAAACATTATATTAGTTCAGGAAGATTTACACAACAAGAAAAAAGAAGAAAAGAGATTAAAAATGTTAATAAAACTTTACACGTTTAATGCCTTTAATATTATATATCACTCAATTCTTTCAAAGTCCTAGAAAAGTTTGAATTCTTAAAAGGGTTGGATTTCCACTAGTAAATGACAAACCTATAAGCTTCATTGCAATATCCATAGGCTTAAGACATGTATCACGCAAGGCTAGATGGCTTCATTAAACGAGGTCTACTTAATGATGTTGAAGAAACTAGATTTACTAGAAAAATGAGAGAAGGGATCAACTCTTCCTTGACTTGATCCCCAAAAAGAAATTTGGACAATATCTCAAGGTTTGGGCCTATTTCTCTCTTTAATATCTTTTTTTAAATCTCAACCAATTTAATGGCATTAAGGCTCAAGAAAATTATCAACTGCAATCTCGAAAGGCTTAGGACATGGGTCACCCTAGGCTAGATGCATCCATTGCCTACTTCTTCCATAAATCCTGGAATATCATTAAACAAATTTTCTTGATGATTTTGAAGAAGTTAGATTAACTAGCAAAATCAAAGAAGAGATAAATTCTTCCTTTTTGAACCCAAACCCAAAAGAAAAATTTTGGATGGCAACTCAAATTTTAGGCCTATTTCTCTCTATAATATTTCTTATAAAATCTCAATCAAGCTAATGGCATCAAGACTTGAGACAATTATCAAAGACTTAACCTTTGAAGAACAAAGGGTGTTTTTTAAGGGGAGACAAATCTTTGAGACCATTATTATAGACTTAGGAATCTTTCCACATCAACAAAAAAGGAAGTAGATCAAAATTGTTGATAAAGCACATGGCTAATGCCTTTTATAGAGTAAATCACTCATTTCTTTTCAAAGCCTTGGAAAAAATTGAATTCTTAAAGGGTTGGATTTCCACTAGTTAATGATAAACCTATAAACTTCTATGCAATCTCTAGAGGCCTAAGAGACAACGGTGCCCATTAACTTTGTATATCTATATACTAATAGCAAAGACTCTTAGAAGGGCACTACAAGTTGAGAGACAAAAGGATTATCTTCCATCAATCAATATTATGAGGAAGTTGGGCCCTAAACCACTTGTGGTTCGCAAATGACGCCATCCTATTAGGAGAATCCTCCACAATCATTACTAAGAGATTCAAAAATCCACTAGGCATACACCTCCATGCTTCAAGAGGTAAGGTTAATAATAGGAACCACATGTTTATGATTGCAATGTTACAATTCATGCATTAAGTAAAATAACACATACACTAAACTTCGGAATGGAAAAGAATTATAGCTACACCAGCTACTTAGGGATTCCCCTAACCCATAGAAGACATGCTTATTATTGGAATGTTACAATTCATGCATTAATTAAAATAACACATACACTAAACTTCGCAATGGAAACAAACTAGAGCTACATTAGCTACTTGGGGATTCCCCTAACCCATAGAAGACTTGGACATCCAAAATGGAAATTTGCATTCGATAAACTAAGAAGGGAAAGAATTAACTCTAGATCCCAATGGTTGAACTTGCAAGTGAAGAGGATTATCATTATAGTTGGTCCCTTATGGTTCCTAAAACAAATGAATAAAATAATTTCAATTCTTTCTTATGCAGGGAAGGAAGCAATTAACAAATAAGAAACTCTTTTTTTTTTGTAATAAAGTCTTGCTTGACCCTTGGGTAGGCAAATTAAGATTATGAGATCATGAAGCCATGAAATCATGCCCTTGGGACCAAAATTCTATGGATCTTAATCTCAAGAGGCTCAACATGGCAGGAGGAAGTACTTATAACTATCCAAGAAATATTGCAACTCGAATTCAAATCCTTCTTATGAGGGGAGGGAAGTAGTTAAGAAATAAGAAATTCTCTCTTGTTTCTTGTAATAAATTCTTGCCCCACCCTTGAGTAAGTGGACTAGGAATAAGGGATCATGAAGCCATGAATCAAGCCCTTGGGGAAAAATTCTATGGAACTTAATCTCGAAAGGCTCAATTCTATGGAACTTAATCAATTCACCCACTCTCACTTGTATTTCAACCATGACCAACATTATATTGAGTTGTGTATTTATACACCCATTTTCATTTGTATTCATCATTTTCCCTACAACCCCCTTTCAACTAAAGGAGAAATGTTGAAAATGGTGTAAGCTTCACTTTCAACCACAATCAACCTTATATTGGAGTCATTATTATATATCTAATTTTAACTAAGTCTGACCTTGTACACGAGGCTCATAATCCCTCTTAGGGAAAGCTCCCTACCTCTTGAGTTGTGTATATATACACAACTCTCATATCTATTTCACATCATGTGATTATCTCTCATTCTTAATAAAGTGATTTGCCTAGCGGCACCTATCAAGTGTTGTTCTCTCTTGTGCTTGGGTTTATTTCTTTATCTAGCACACTAGTTATTAGGTTCATTCTCTCTCTGGAGTTGCACCCCTATTATTTATTTCTCTTCAAAAGTTGTGTTTCCCTAGTGTTGGTTTGTTCTTCTCTTTATTGCAAAATTTGGGTTTGTGCTGGTTTCGTTCAATTCTCTCTCTATTTCTTGTGAATCTCAACACTTCATACTTTCAAGAAGTGGGCAACAAATTAGGCTTTGGGATGGTAAGATTATGGTTAATCAATGGTTAGGCAAGAAAGAGATTTGAAGAATATAAAAATTTCCATCAAATAGGATAAATACTTTTGCAGACTTAGTCACTTTGGTGAGGAGTGAATCCCTATGGAATCCCTCCCAAATGGCTCAAATGGAGATACCAATCAATTTTCTAAGTTTCCCTCTAGTTTTATTTGAAGATTTTAGTTCCCTCCTATCTTTTCTGAAATACTAATGACTTTTTAATTTGGGGATACTCACACTCCAAAGGTGTGAACACCTCTGTTAGAAAGGGTATAACATACTACTAGAATAACAAAACAAATTGATTGTATGGCTATGATTGAAATTTGGTATGTACCAAAGAATCTTTACCCAAAATAAATTCCTTTTTCTAGATTTTATCACATGACAAGTTATTAACCATAGAGAATTTAGCAAAATGAAACATCTACAACCCATCCAAATGTGCTCTCTATATAATAAGAAAGGAAACAATCTTGCATCTATTCCTAGAATGTTCACATCCAAATAAATATGGAGCCCAATATTTGATGAGGAAGGAGTTCCTTATGTCAAAGGACTAGCATCTTGGGACATTATTTTCTACTAATTTCCAAGAGATTACCTTGTACCTTTAATGAAGAAATCCCTTATGGACATTTCTCCCCTGCAATTCCCTATAGAAAGTTTGGATTGCAAGGAATGTTTGTATTTTCAACTAAATAGAAATATTTGTATCAAAATCAAAAACTCTATTATGTCTCTTTTGAGAGAAATCCTAATCTCAAATTACTCAAGCAATAATACCTCTAACTTGGAAGATAGAGAATAATAGTCAATGACCTAAGATCTCCTTGATTGGGTCAAAAAGTTCAAATCCATCTAAAATTTGAATCACCAAACCAAAACTACTAGTTCATTGTTGTAGGGTTTTGGTCAACCGTCAATTAGATTTTCCCAACAAGGGGTTGGGTCCTTCTTAACAGGACGAAATAGAATACAATCTTCTTTCTGTGATTAAATTAATGCAAATGATGAAATGATAAGGAAGACATATAGAATACCTATGACTGTCTTCGTGTTCCTTCGCTCCAATGGTGGTACAGTTGGATGAATCTTTAGCACCCGGATTCTTTAAATACATGCACGCATTCAAACAGAAAATACCCTTACTTTTTCCTTTGGCAAAATTTCATTCTAAAACTATATTCAAATTGCATCAATCTATTATAAAAAGGAATATAAATTCACCAATTTTAGTTCATAAGTAAAATACATGCAAGTAAATATAAATTAACACGAAATTGGGGGGATAGAAGATATATCTATATCGTGTATAAAAGAAGTTTACAATAGATATGAGATACCTCTTCCTATTGTTTGTGACTTCCTCACCAAAGCGTGGGTTCCTGCTACCTCGATCGCATTCAAACTTCCACTCTTTCCAAAGATTTAGGTCACTAAACAAGGGGAACCATGAGATGCTCTAAATCACCCTCTGTAATCTATATCAAACTTGCTAAGAAAAACTAGGGTTTCTTTGAAGCAGAGGTTTCTTGATTAAAGCTTTTTCCTAGTCCTTTCAACGGTAAGCCAAGCTAATCCTCCTCAAACATGAACCTTCGATTTATACAAGAAGTAGTTTAGGCCGGTTAGAATCACAATCAAGGATGTCCAATTGTCGTCATCCCATGTATCTCACTCGGGTCTCATACATTCCATTTTTTCGTAGATATTTTTAGTGCACTTTGAGGGTGACTGCAATTTGCTTTTTGATAGAACGCGGGTGCCCGCATGTTGCTTCAAGGCAATGCAAGGGTTTCCACAAGGTAATGCAAACTGAGTAGTGGGAATATGAGGTAAGTGTCGAAAATAAGGGCCAAGAGGACCCCCATTTAGATAGATCTTACGCTAAGCAGAAGACCTAGGCAGGTTAGAACCGATAGGCCCCAGGACCACTGAGTAGTTTCTCAATACAAGAAGGAAGTTCTGACGATCCGACGACTGGGGGGGTGGTGGTTCTAGGTCAAACTTACAGTAATCCTGCAGGCTTAAGCAGTCCCTAAAATCGGGGGAGGTGCATTCTTGTGATACCTGTTGATATCAGAAACCTTAAATTTTGTATTAGACTAACTATGAAGACAACATGAGGTGCTCATACCATATTCTAACCCCATAAAATCATAGCAAATTGGTTTAGTTAACTTTCATAGTTGATGACAAAAAACAATAAATCATAGAATGGACAAATACTTTATTGAGGCAATATTGATCAAATGTAAATGTAAGTATTCTATTTCAGCACATTATTCTATTTCAAAGTAATTAGGGACCAAATTAGGTTCTAACATATACTCAAAAGAACAACCTTAGCATCTTTTCAATGAGGAGGGTAAGGAAATACTAGAAAAGTAGTCTCAAAAGGAGTAATATTAAAATTTTTATCTGGGTAGAGTTCTTTCATCCTTTTCAATGAGGAGGGTAAAAGAAAACCTAGAAAAGTAATCCCAAAAGAGTAATTTTTAAATTTTTATCTCGGTAGAGTTCTTTCTCTTGAATTTGTAGGAAGAATTGTAGGAAGAATTGGTAAGTCAAAGAATAATTTAACAATATCCATTCAATTTTAAAAGCACTACATTATCATTCTAAAAGCAATACAAGTGGTCAAAGATATCATGGTGGGCACAACCTCATATCATTTATGCTCACAAAGGAATTGTCTATGAATTTAAAGTCAAAGAATAATTTAACAATATCCATTCAATTTTAAAAGCACTACATTATCATTCTAAAAGCAATACAAGTGGTCAAAGATATCATGGTGGGCACAACCTCATATCATTTATGCTCACAAAGGAATTGTCTATGAATTTAAAGGATCACCAAGATGTAAATAGGATTTATCCTCTTTCACATGGATTGAATTTTTTACATGTTCAAATATTCCTTAACAAGATTGGTGAAAATGGCGCCTATAAACTTACCCAAACAACCCTTATTATATCAACCATACACGTAAAAAACCCTAATCCTCGTAGACAAAGAAAATGCCATTATCTTGTATATGGTGTGCTTGTCCTGAAAAACCACATTATAACAACATGCAATATCATGGGTGTTGCACACTCATGACTAAATATCCTATCATTGATAGGTGAAGGAAAATTAACTATTAAAAAAACCCTGATCCTATTATTTTAGTGCAAGGCAATGATAGAAATTATTAAAAAAACCCTAATCCTATTATTTTAGTGCAGAGCAATGATAGAAATTAGTGCACTAAAATAATATAATGTATATTATTTTAACCTAGCCAGACAACTCTATTTAACTCAAGGTTGCACAAAAATTTCCTATAACCAGTGGGCAGAGTAAATTTATCAAGTAAAATATCCTAACCCTAACCCAGATAAAAATGGACGTCAACCCAATCCCAAGATTGATGGACTTTATTGATTAAAAAATCCTAACCCGGATAGAAATGGCCGTCATCCCAGTCACAGGATTGATGGACATTAACAGCGTATGTCTACGACTGAACAATAACATAGAGAGATATAAAACAAATAATTAATATTGAAAAATAACAGAAAAAAATATCTCGTGGACTCTCGACGCCAGTATAGCAATTGTACAAGATTAATTAGTATATATAAATGAAAGGAAGAAGAATAAATGATAGATAACAATACCTTAATACAAGGTTGCATAAAAATTTCCATAATGGGTAGAGTAAATTTATAGATTAAAAAATCCTAACCCTAACCCTAACCTGGAAAGAAATGGCCGTCATCCCAGGATTGATGGACATTAACCGCGTATGTCTACGACAGAACAATAACACAGAGAGATATACCAACAAAAAAATTAATAAAAAAACCCAAAAATACCTCGTGGACTCTCCGACGCCAGTATAGCAATTATACAAGACTAATTAGCATATATAAATGAAAGGTAGATGAATAAATGATAAATAACCATACCTTAAGGCTCTCCTTTTCAGTGCCAGAGATTGAATGATAAATTGACTGGCTTGTTTTGATTTGATGCAGAGCAGAGCAGGCGTTCTCTGTATATGTCTGTTAGATCTATCTTTGATTTGATGCAGAGCAGAGCAGGCGTTCTCTGTATATGTCTGTTAGATCTATCTTTGATTTGATGCAGAGCAGAGCAGGCGTTCTCTGTATACCTGTCTGTTAAATCTATCTTCCAGCGGTTCTTCCTCCTCTGTCAGTACATGAACAAACACGACAACAACACACGGGACGAGACACACAGACAAGACACACACACGAACGGGACGGACATACACAGATTAACACACACGGACAGAACACAGCACAGGACAGAGGAGGCGGCGGAGATTGGGAATAACGTTCAGTTTGCTGAACTATATATACAAGGGAGTACTGCTGGTTGCTTTTTTTAATCGACGGACCGTTACATGAAAAATTGAATCATTCCTTTGGCTCATACTCGTCGCTTCATAAAAAGCTACGACAGCTTTCAACGGGAATTGAATTTCAATCTTTGGATTACATACAAAGGCAAGAGGTATTTTCTTATGGTTGGATATTTTGTCGTTCCATTCGCTCATCCTCGTCACCTAGAAAAGCTTCCTCCACTTTATCCAACGCTTTCTATCTCTCAACGGCAATTTGAAATTCAAATTCACGTCATGCATTCACCAATTTTATCTATGGTGGGATGTTACTTCTTTCCTATAAGTTTTGTTCTTATAAGAGATGTGGGTTTTTCTAAAGTTTTTTTTTCTTGATATTATTTTTAAAATATAACAAAGAGAATAGTTAAGCTGCCTTAAAAAAAAATATGTTTTGTTGTTTTTCTTATAAAGGAAACAAAGTTTTTGTTACTAAGATTATGTTTTGTCATGTCATATTGATAAGGAAACGGAGACTTTGTCATTATTTGTTGGAATAACTTGTAATTCAAGGTTTAATTCAAAATCAACTACTCATAGTTTGTAATATTTGACACAAGTCATTTGGAGTATCTTATTTTTCTAGAGAAAAAATTTGCTCAAATTATATTAACAATATAATTTTTTTTACATTTTTCAGTTCATAATCATGATTCTCTAGATCCTTAAAAACTGGCATTATTAGCACAATCCAATACAATACGAGAAGTAGCAAAATCACATCTCAAAATCCCATTACATTATCCACAACAACTAAAAACTAAGAAAACTGGACAAAAAAAACAGATACAAAAACAAAGAAATGCCCTTATACAGCAAATGTTCATCTTCCCTTATCTGTAGCTACTTTGCAGATACATCAATGAATCTTGATCTGTCTTCTCAGGCCTTCATCTCCATTTGTCCATCGGTAATAAGTAACCAGTCCTTCAGGTTCGACCATTGCCTGCTTTGAGAGAATATCTGCAACAGTGTTAAAATCTCTATAAATGTGTTGGAAGTCAATGGAAAGGAAGTTCTAGATAAGTAATTTAATTATTTTCTTCCATCCTTCTATGGAGCTAACCATAAGTTCCCCCTTGTCTCTGAGCCAATCAATAGCAACTTTGGAATCACCCATAATATGGATACATGGGATCTCCAAATGTTCTGCTAGCATTAATGTGACCCAAGCTCCCAAAAGCTCTGCCCTCGTATTTGTTCCTTTACCACAAAAAAAAAGCCCATCTATAAACAGTAGTCTCCTGGATTTGTATGACTCCTCCTGCCCCACTCCTAAAGCTGTCTTTTGATGCTGCACCATCAAACCATGCAAGTGTTGAATTCTGAAGATAATTTATCATAATTGTTCTCGGAAGTCGAGGCTTTAGATGACTACTGGAATTAGTTTGAAGAGCCAAAGTCTTGTAGATTACTAAATGCAATGAAGGGGGAATATCCTCAAAGATAGCCTTATTACATTCAAGCCAAGTAAACCAAATAATATATGCTACAATCGAAGTGGGCACAGTCTTTTCCATATACCAGTTCTTCAAGCAATCCGAAAGATTAGTACCAAACGAATCTCTATCAAGGTTGAGAGTCTTTTTTAAGATTTTCCAAATTGTAATGGAGAAAGAACAAAGCTTGAATAAGTGGTAGTTCGTTTCCAAATCCATCTTGCAAAGCGGACAACGTCTCAGACCCTCCCATCCTTTTTTCTGTAGCATATTCCAAGTGAGAATTTTCTCTTCAATTACCAGCCATATGAACAACTTAACTTTTAACTGTATCTTCCAATTCCAAATAGACAATCTCCATCTCTCCGCTTTAGTATGACATTTTGAAGAAACGACACTTAAATAAAAGTTTTTTACAGATGGAATTCCTGAATTGTCCCCACCTATCCACATTATATGATCTCTGCCTTCCTGTAAAATCATTCCCGAGTCGATAAGTGTACTCCTGAACAAATCCCACTCTGAAGCCAATACACCCTCCAAACCCAGATCATCACTGTTCGACCAATAAGCAGAAATATTTTGCTCATTAGATGGGTTATGTGCCTGTGCTAATGTCAATATATATTTTTCTTTTAAAGCTTCTTGTAGTGGGGATGATAGAATGGATCTATCCCCCATCCCCAAAATTTGATCCTTCCCCAAAGCCACTAGATGTCCTGAACTTGGATTCCAACTTATTCCATGTAATATAAGATATACCACCTTCAATGATCCGCCCCAAATTTTTTATACTCCACTTTGCATAAATGAACTAGATCTAAGCCAGGAAGTCACGTTCTTATTGCCAAGATACTTATCAATGATAACCTTATGCCAAACACCTTTCCCCATGAGAACTCTCAAGAGGGTAATCGCTGCCAAAGCTTTGCTGAAATCAAAAATATTAAGGATTCCCCATCCCCCCAAATATTTTGGAACTGAAATCTTCTCCCAATTGCACAAATGGAGATGATGGGAGACATTGTCTCTCTTCCATAAGAAATTGAACATCATCTTCCTTGGCATGTTCAAAATCGATATAGGGACAACTGCCATAGATAACCAATAAACCGACTCGCTTGTTAACACTGCTTTCAATAGAGTTAGACGCCCTCCTAAAGACAACCATCTGTAGCACCAGTTATTGATTCTCTTTTCAAATTTTTTTAGAAGCCAATTCCATTCTTCAATGTGTTGTGCTCCAGCTTTGAGATAAAATCTCAAATATTTAAAACCCAGGTCCAGCGAAATAAACTTAAAAGGGAAAACAAATTTGAATACATTAAGATCCAGTTCAATTAGTCCAGCATGATGAAAAGTAGATTTTACAATATTTATTTGTAAACCTGAAGTTAAACAAAAGAATTTCAGGATTTTGTCGATCTCCCACCATTCCTACATAGTAGCCTTTGTTAAAATGACCACATCATCAACAAATAGAATATGTAAGATTTGTATAGATCTAGAAACAAATATACTTGTCAATATCCCAACATTTTGGCTTTCTTTCAAAAGGAGACTCAATCCTTCCATAAATAATATGAAGAGTAAAGGGGACAAGGGACAGCCTTGGCGCAATCCCCTACAGCTCTTAAAAAAATATGTAGCTTCTCCATTTACCAAGACTGAGTATGAGGTGGAGACCACACAACTCATAATCCAGTTGGCCATATGAATACCCATACCAATTTGTAGAAGGATTAATCTCAACAGGTCCCAATTGACACAGTCATATGCTTTTTGTAAATCAAGCTTTAATACCAGGGATTTGATATTCTTCTTTTTTATGCTATGGACACATTCATGAATTGTACCTATGGCGTCCTGTATTTGTCTCCCTTGGAGAAATCCTAACTGCTCTTCAGAAAGTGATCTAGAGAGAAGAGGTTTTATAAGATCTACAATAACCTTTGAGATAATCTTATAGCACAAATTACAAAGGGAGATCGAACGAAAATCTCTGAAGAGATGAGGTTTGTTTACTTTAGGAATTAATGTGATAAAAGTGGAATTTAAAGCTCCTGAAATAAATCCTTTTTGCCTAGACTCCTCCACCATTTCAAGCAGATCCTCCCTTACAATGTCAAAAAATTCCTTGAAGAATTCGACAATCCAGCGATCCGGGCCCAAACTTTTTTCAACTTTAAACTTGGATAAAAATTTATGAAGTTCCTTCAAGTCAACCGGTTTATATAAAGCCTCTGCTTCCAAATCATTTAACATTTCTTTAAACAGTGCAACAACCTTAACTTGATCTCTGACCGGTGGACCCATCTTGTCTTTATAAAAATCTTTGAAATGGTGAAAGACAACTTTTTTTTAATTTTCTCGTCCACTGTGTGTTTGACCCTCCTCATCTTATAACTCTCAAAGAAATTTACTATTCCTCCTAAAACTCGCATAATTATGGAAAAATTTAGTATTTTGATCTCCATTGTGTAACCAAATGGCCCGGGTGCGCTGACGCCATTGTTCCTCTGTTTCATGTAGAATCTTCATTCTTTCTTGTTCCAAAATCTATAGGGACTAGTCACCAAAATTAATGAAGATGACATCAATTAGGTTTTGTAATCTGAAAGTGATCTCCTTTTCCAAATCAAAGAGTCTACAGTTTTTACGGTGTCTCTCATCCTTTTTCCAGGGTTTTGTTAATACTTTTAGATCCTTTAGTTTCCAAACAAGTCTCCTTTTCCTTCCAACCTCTAGTAGATACTTAGGATCTCTCCAAAGCTTCTGCACTAACTCAAAAAAAGCTCGATCTGTAGATCACAGAGGATTCAATTTGAAAGGAAAATCTTTAAAAGACGAAGACGAATCAAGCTGAAGTACAATTGGGGCATGATAAAAAATGTAGGGAAACTCAACCCATGCTCTATATACTCCCATCGATGCCAGAAGATCTTCATAAATGAGCGTATGATCAAGTCGCTTTGAAATAGACTCAGTTCCAGCTCGGTCATTCCTCCAAGTTGGCACCAATGTTCCAAGTGCAATATCTATCAACTTATTCTTGTGAAAATATTTAATAAAATAACTGGCAAAAGTGCCCAAGTATTTGTTCCTCCCCAAATATCACCTGAAGAGAGGGTCAAGTTTAAATCACCTGCTATTACTAAATTCTTTAGAGATAAAATCCTAGACTTCTCCAACCTTTCCCAGAACTATTTTCGCTCCAAACATGGCCCATGGATATTAAGAAGTGAGATATGCCTCTTACTTTCCAGATCAATACCTGTCAATAACATCCCACCACAAGTGAGATATGGAACCAACTCAAAGTAATTCGGGTCCCATGATACTAATAAACCACAAGATTTACCAACAGAGTTTACCGCACAACAATGCCAACTAGGTCTTAGTAAGTTAAAGAAAGTACGAGCTTTCTTTGCATGTACTAAAGTCTCATGAAGAAAAACAATATTTGGCCGAACTTTATCAAGAAGTCCTCGGACATAAGCTAATTTTAGGACGCCCCTCGTTCCCCTGATATTTAGTGAGATCAATAACATTACTTGGATCTAACAAGGGCATTCAAAGCTCTAAGGGACCCACCATCAGTGGAAGAACATGAAATAGGTTCAACAACCTTCTCAACGAAAGATTTTTTCCTAACACTTTGAGTTTTCACTGGAGAATGCTCGATACCTAAACCTCTTGACAAGGCGAACTCTTTCCCAACTTCCCCGATGTCTGAACTTTGACCATTGTATTCACCTTTTCCGATCACCGGGACCATTTCCAATTTACCAATATAAACTGGCATCTTCATAGAAGAATCATTACCTCGTATGAACGGGATAAGTGAGTCAAGTACCGCAGTAAGATTTGGCTGCTCGTCTTCCAGTTCTCGGTAACTAGGAATATTAAAGGAATGTTTCACCTCGGGTTGACTAGATCCCAGATTATGAGAGGCCACATCTGGGGAGGAGGGCTCATGATAAGGGTTTTGGTCAGTAAGTTTGTCGATTGACAAAACCTGTCGGTCTGAATGAACCACAGGTTCCAAAACCCTAATATCAGTTTGGGAATTAGTTTGTGAGTCAGAACCCCCAACAGAACCATCAGTATCTCCCGAGAGTCCATTCACAGTTAAAGGTGGCGAGCCGACACAGACAATAACTTGCTGAAGCCAGAAAGAAGATAGCACAAGATCTTTATACTCGGAAGTCAAAGAATTATAAAAGGATAGACAAAAGGATTGAATCTTACCTAGAACCGTCAAAGAGGGCTCCCAAAAGCTTGAAACTCCACCAACAAAACCTTCAAACCCCATATCCATTGACACATCACGCTGAGTATAGTAATCTCTAAGAGAATCTGGCGACTCTTCACGAAAATTCTTACCTTTTCACGCTCGGCGAAGATGAGTAGTGCTTCTACAATAACTGCAATGAAAGGGGATCCCTAGATAATCAAGTTTCTGCAAAATAAAACTACCTCTCCACTCTATTTCTAGTGTAGCAGGGAGTCCTTGTTGTAGATCTATTTCCACCAGCACCTTGCCAACCTTTCTTGTAGTCGTCGAAAGGTTACCATCATCGGTCATTGTGAACTTTCATAGGGAGTTCCCGATAGCTTTCAATGCGCCAACATTCCATAAATACCATGGCAGCCCCGGGAGCAAAACCCAAATATGTTTGTGTGAGAAAAAATTAATTTCCGGATTAAAAGCTAATCTCCACCTTTTTAGCATTAAGCTACTTGTTCCATCCACCCAATATGAATTCAACAATAATGTTGTGTCTTCTGGGTTCCTACACAAGAATCCAATCCATCCTTTTGATAAAGTGAACATCTATGGGACGTAACCAATAACCAGGCACCATATCTTCTCTAACCAGGCAAAAAAAATTTCGTCACTCATTATGTGATAGGCAAATCTACCTACAAGTCCACACAGTGCTAGCCTACAGGAATATTCTAAACCTATGTCTTCCCCAATAACCATTCTCCTTACCGAATTAGAAGCTCTCCATTGTCTCCTAGTTGTCCAGTCACCAACACAACCAAACGAAATCCCTCGTTGGGCCTGAACTTCTCCTTCACCACCACCAAATAGTTTAGAGGAATTTTGAACGTGGGTAAAATCCCCTAAAGCATCATCTGATAAGGCTGGAAGAAAAGTATCAAAAGACATTGTATGATCAGACTTAGAGGTAAAACAAGGTTCCTTTGTTATGGGAGGTAAACCAGGTGCTCCAGAAGACAAACACTTAGGGTTCGATATCAAACTCGATGTATTAAAATGTGTATTTACTTCATCTACCTGCCATAACTCATCCACATGCTCACTCAATAATGCATGTACCTCCGCATTAATAGTATCCATTCTAGTTGGTGCCATCTGGATACCACTTAGAAAACAGCTAGATAGGCATGTTGGTATCAGGGAGAGAAATGACCCCACCTCCCTCGATAAAAAACAATAATAAATATTGCTGACAAAAGTAAATGCCACTTATAATGCACTCTAAACAAACTACAGAGTGAGCTAACAATTGTAACGGGTAACCTAGAGATAGGTCAAGTTTCCAAAAAGAGAAAATCAGTAACTGGAACCCGGATACTAGGAATACGACTAAGTGTGAAGAAAATAGGAGAAACAGGATCCGATACGACGAAAAAATGGGTGGTTTAGTCTTAGGACCAATGTGAAGAAGAATAGTGTAGAAACCAACCTCCTAGACTTACCCCAGAGCGAGGTCGTACTGCTTCTTCATCCATGGCTGCTCTGGTTAGACTCCCACACAAAAAATTTAAAACCTAGTATCCTACTTATTGCACACTTAAAAGTGACCTAATATTATTTTGCAATATTCCACAAAGAAGAGAGCTCCCATGAAAGTAGATTGATTAAGGTATTGCATCATTAAACTAGATTGATTAAGCTTAAATATTTTCTAATGCTTTTTATCTCCAATTATTTTTAACATCTTTACAATTGAAAACAAATAAAACTACCAATAATTAAATAATTAATTATCAGTAATGAAGTATTTTGAACTTGCCCACTTTCGACTTAAAGGCATGCACAAGTCCATTAATTTAGTGGACTTAAAAGACTCCTACAATGTACGACATAAGCATGATTAATGGACTTCTAGAGTCACATTCAACACATGAAAGATCATGCTCTTATCTGTAAGTTCCTCGGTCTCTGGCCCAACAAAAAGGATTTGGTCTCTTGGATCCATTCCTATTGGAAACCCACTTGCCATGTTGATTTAAAGTTGGGATCCAAAGGATTATTTACTGTCATTTTTTAAAACACCAAGGAAAAAGATTGAATCTTTGAGGGAGGTCCTTACTTCTTCAGATCTGTTGGTATTCACCTGCGTTACTGGAAGGACAAATTTGACCCTGGCAAATAATATTTTTCCTATGCTCCCGTATGGGTTCGACTTTATTATCTCCCTTTTGAATTTTGGGAGGAAGAGATCTTAGTTGCCATTGGAAACACCCTAGGAACCTTTGTCAAAACCTTTAAAGCCACGAAACACAGACACTACACCACATATGCCAGAATCTATATTTTCATTCATGTCTCTATACCCATCCTAGACTAAATCTACCTCTATTTACAAGATGTTGAATGGATTCAAACCTTGGACTATGAATTCATTCCCTTCCGCTATCGTCAATTCCATGAGCATGGCCACCTTTATAGAGATTGCCCCCTTCTAAATCCGTCGAAAACCACCAAATCTAACCCTAGCACTGATGACAAAGGCTTCACCAAAATCTTGAACCGACGAAGACATAATCAAAAGCAATTACCCAGAACCCTTCTGACTAGAACAAATCTCTCTATTCCAAGAATAGTTTCAACCCCATCGACTCCTTATCTACAGATACAAACACTTTGATACCAAATTTCAGTGGCCCTGGCTTTCCTAAAATTTGCAAGCCTAAAAACTCCCCACCTTATAATGAGCCAAAAAAAACAAAACTACTCAAGCCTCTCCAAAAATACCTCCTTTCGAAGACGCCCCTTTGTTTTCACCCCCTAGAGAGAGTTATGATCCAGATGTGGAAGAAATGGAACTACATGGGATTGACCTACATGGCATTATGGATGTAGTTCGAAGGTAAGACATGAACTCGATCCCCCCATAGCTTATCTAGTTAGTCCACAAATGATGCATGAGCATCGCTATCAAATCCAGAAAGGCGGACATGGAATTGAAGTTGACAACTCAACGCATCGAAGGAGCTAAACCGACCTTTAACCATCTTCGTAGCAGTGTGGAGATTTTTTATTTTCTCGTTAATTAATTTAGTTATCTGTGAAGTCGAGCCACCATTTGAAGGGACAGAACAATTGTAAATCCTTTACACGACTATAATGTATTGCAGGTGTAGGATAATTGTTGTATTAGTCATTAGGTTGCAGTTAATTGAGTACGTAACTGCTTGAATAGAATGTAATAAGATTTAGATAGGAGGAAGAAGAGCGGAGAGGCTCTGGGTCCTCAGACAAGTTTTCATTGTAATGGTTGTAGGAGATAGTGATTGTAATTATGTTTTATCTTTGAAATGAATAAAACAGAGAAAATTGAACAAAAATTGTACCGTGTTGATATTGTTTGACTGTTAATTGTGTATTCTGTGAATGTATGATGTTTATGGTGAGTGAATGAATAATTGAATGAGTTTCAATTGTTTCTCTTCTATAAGATATGCAAGGAGTGCATACCGAATGCAAAGAGTGTGTGTGAGGAAGTATTTTTCGACTCGAAGCTCAGAAGAGATAGCGGGGGACTTTTGTATGCAGAATGTGCATATTGAGCGCAAGGAGTACGCGTAGCAACAAACTTAGCTTAAGTTTTGAAAGCTCGGGAATTTGAGCACAGAGTATGCCAAGAGGGAATCAAAAAGTCTTTTGAAGAAGACGCAGAGTGCAAGCGTGCGCCAAGGCAGAGGTTTAGATTTCATTTGTTAGAAGATCAGGAGGAGTAGTGGTTCTAAACTTCGAGAAGAAATACTTAGAATAATTTCTACGTCCTGAAAAGTTGAAGCATTCAAAGGTGAAGCGTAGAAATTGAAAGTTTGAAGGAAGAATAAGCACAGAGGATTGAGCGAGAGAAATCCTTCAAAAAGGAATTTTGAAGACTAAATAAGATCAAGGGTTAAGATCCATTCAGGAGAAGCCAAAATATTTCAAGTCGTTAGATCTCAGAGAAGTAGCACATTGGTTAGCTGCGAGGATTTATCGGAATTTCGCAAACCAGAAGATTTGGAAGAAGTAGAGTGAAATTCGCGAAATCCTGAAACGCGAAATCCCGAAGTCATTGGGATCATCATCGAAAGGGGACATGTGGCGAGAAATCAACATTTCACTGACTCGCAGGAGGGAAAGGTCAAAGGGGAGAATCGTGAGAACTCACGAAGCCCGAGTTCATGATTTGATAGTGACCGTCAGATCCATAGGAGCGCGAGCCGTTGATTGGATGCTCTGAAATATCGACATTTTGGGAGTCAGGAGTGAAGGAAACTGCTCTCGAAAGTCGCGAGTCGCGAAATCCAGACGCGCTTGAGTGTTGAGGCACGTTCATGACCGGAGGTCATATAACGAAAGGATAAGAGGGGAGATAGCTAGTGTTAGGCCCCTGTCGGGAGTTTGGAGGTCGGAAAGTCGGGGGTTGACTCACATATGATTACCCGACACATGAAATTGCAAAACACCTTTTTATTAGGCATGTGGTCACCTGGAGGAAGCTTACGCTTGGTGTTTGTTCATGCGGGCAGAGTTTTCATAAAAAGACCCGTGGATTGTTTCTTAGAGGTTCTAGCAAGGAATCAAAGATTGTTTTCAGTTCAGTGTTGAGAAGATCCTAGATCGGGAGGTCGCACAACCCTTAGAAAAGAGGGGGGTCTGCACCAAGTGGTACCAGAGCCTAAAAAAAGATTTGAAGTTGAACTTAGTGTGTTGGAAACAGTTGAAGCGTTGTTGTCGAGGGTACGTACAGGACCACCTATAGCAAATCGTGTTGTAGGAAGAGAACTGAGAGAACTTTGCACAAGGTCGGATGCGATGGAAGCAATGCAAAGGAGAACATCTACCACTGGAGACATTTGTGATGCAGAGAGTGAAGAAATAAAAGTTGAAGAAACTACCGGGGAAGATGCGGGTGACAAACGCTTCTTGAAGGCTGTTATGAAGTTGGGAGCCAGAGCAAAGATAGACGGCCCAATGTATGAAGGTAATTTGGATGTTTAAGAGCTATTGGACTGGATAAGGTCCATGGACAAATATTTTGACTATGAAGATGTCGACGAAGGAAGGAAGGTGAGACATGTTGTCACGATATTAAAGGGACATGCAACACTGTGGTGGGATGAATTGGAGGCAGAAAGGAGAAGTAAAGGCAAACAAAAGATAAAGAATTGGGATAGGATGGTAGTCAAACTGAAGGCTAAATCCATGCCTAGGGATTATCAGATAGAGATGTTCATTAAATTGCAGAACCCGAGATAGAGAGGTATGACAATGAAAGAGTATACAGAAGAATTTTGTAGGTTGAATATTAGGACTGGACAAAGAGAGAAGAATGATGAAAAAGTTGCCAGGTATATAGATGGTTTGAGGTATGAAATTCAGGATGAGATCAGCATGATGACTGTGAGGACAGTGGAATATGCTTATCAGATTCCACTTATGCTAGAAGAAAAGTTGGCCAAAAACCAGAGTCAGTGGAACAGAAGCAGAGGCTTAAACAAAGGTAAGGGAGTTGTCTATGATAAGGCATTGAAAACTAAGGATGAGAATGAGAAATCAGATGGTCGTTTTGAAAGAGGAGGAAGTTCCCAAAGAAGACCGTGTGGTGGGAGAAATTATTTTCCTCGAGGAAGAGGAAGAAGTAGAGGAGGTGGAGTTAAATGTTATGCCTATGGAAAGACATGGCATATGTCTTGGGAATGTCCCGAGAGGAACAAAGAAGGAGGAGGAGAAGCACACATTTTTGAAGCCCAGAAGAATGTGGAAGCAGAGGCAACAGAAGGAGGATAAAATATTATGATGAGGAAAGTTCTTCTAAAGCCAGAGAAAGAAATAGGAGACCCAGTTCAGCGAACGAAGTTGTTCAGGACTACTTGTAACACAAAGGACAAAGTTTGTAAGATGATTATAGACAGTGGGAGTACTGATAATTTAGTATCTATAGAAATGGTGGAAAAGTTGGAGTTGGAGACAACTGCACACCCAAGAATTATCATGGTTGCAGAAAGGACATAAAGTAATGGTAAGCCAACAATGCAAAGTTGAATTTAAAATAGGAGGCTATAAAGATGAGATTTTGTGTGATGTGATTCCCATGGATGTTTGTCATATTTTGTTGGGGAGACCATGGCAGTTTGATAGGAATGTTATTCATGATGGGAGAAAAAATACTTATACTCTGGAAAAGAATGGTAGAAATCACATGTTACTGCCAATAGAAGAGAAGAAAGAAAAGGAAGAAGCCAACACAAGAATACTTCTCATGAGTGGGAAGGAACTCTTGAAGGAGATTAAGAAAGATCCAGAAATGCAATTTGTTGTAGTAAGGAAGCCAAGAGTTATCCTTACCAATACTTATGTGGATGATTTACTTGAATAAATCCAAGAATTGTTATAGAATTTTGCTGACATAGTAGTGGATGAGTTGCCTCATTCATTACCACCTATTAGGAGCATTAGCCACCATATTGACTTGATTCTAGGAGCTAGTTTTCCAAATAAAGTAGTGTATAGGTTGACACCTTGAGAGAATGAAGAAGTTAAGAAGCAAGTTCAGGAGTTGTTGGATAAAGTTTTAGTCAAGGAAAGTCTAAGTCCATGTGCAGTACCAACAATATTGAGTCCAAAGAAGGATGGGGGATGGAGAATGTGTACAGATTCTAGAGCTATCAACAAGATCACCATCAGGTATAGATTTCCTTTACCCATGATGGATGACTTGATGGATTGTTTGAGAGGATAAATCTATTTTTTAATAATAGACTTGAAGAGTGGATATCATCAGATAAGAATGAGAGAGGGAGATGAATGGAAAACAGCATTCAAGATGAATGAAGGTTTTCTTGAATGGCTAGTCATTCCATTTGGATTGACAAATGCACCAAGTACATTTATGAGGTTGATGAATGAAGTATTGAAGGACTTTATAGGTAAATTTGTCATTGTATATTTGGATGATATATTAGTTTTCAATAAAACAAAGGAAGAACATTTAAAGCACTTGACATTAGTGATGAGGAGATTGCAACAAAAAAAGTTGTTAATAAACTTGAAGAAAAGTTCTTTTATGAAGACAGAGCTCATATATTTGGGTTTTGTGATCTCTTCAAATGACTTGAAGATGGATCCAGAAAAGGTGAGAGCAATCAAAGAATGGTCATCACCCAGGAGCATATTTAAGGTGAGAATTTTCCATGGTTTAGCAAGTTTTTATAGAAAGTTTTTATAGAAAGTTTATTAGAAATTTTAGTGGTATATGTGCACCCATGATGGACACTGTGAATTAGAAACATAAGTATTTTAATTGGAAAGAGGAGGCTGAGAAAACCTTCAGAGTATTGAAAAAGAAGATAACAGAACAACCAATTCTGGTTTTACCAGATTTTGGAAAGACATTTCAGATGCTTTGAGCAGGAGAAGTTTGGTTGTACATGAATTTCAAGTGAAGACTTTAGGGTTTGAGCACCTTAAGGAAATGTATCATGAAGATCCAGATTTTAAGGAGGCTTATGAAGCATATGAAAACCCTTTGTTGAGGGATAACAACTCATGGTCAGAATACTTGATCCAGGATGGATTGTTGTTTAAAGGAAACCAATTGTGCATACCAAGATGTTCAATGAGAGATGATTTGTTGAAATAAAAACACAGTGGAGGTTTAGCCTGACATTTTGGTCATGATAAAACATTTACACAACTAAGTAGTTTGTATTATTGGCTAGGTATGAGGGAAAATGTGAAGAAATTTTTAGACCGATGAGAGATTTGTCAACACGCAAAAGGGAAGAGACAAAACACTGGTATGTATCAACCATTGGCTATTCCAAAAAGGCCTTGGGATGCAATTAGTATGGATTTTGTATTGGGATTACCTAGAACCCATAAGGGAAGTGATTCCATATTTGTCGTGGTTGATAGATTTTCTAAGATGGCACATTTCATACCATGTCAGAAAACAAATGATGCTACACACATAGCCAATTTGTTTTTCAGAGAAGTTGTGAGATTACATGGATTTCCCAAAAGCATAGTTTCAGATAGGGACACTAAGTTCGTGGGACTCTTTTGGAAGAATCTATGGAAGAGGCTGGTAACTAACTTATCTTTTAGTTCAACATATCACCCTCAGACAGACGGATAGACTGAAGTGGTGAACAGGAGTCTGAGAAATTTGTTAAGGAGTTTAGTCACTGAACAAGGTCGTCAGTGAGATCATATTCTGGCACAGGCAGAATTTGCATTTAACAATTCAGTTAATAGAAGCACTGGAAAAAGTCCATTCAAGATAGTATATGGAAGAGAGCCGAGAGGGGTTGCAGAATTGAGAGAATTGAAACAAGATGAATTCAGGAGCGCTGGAGCAGAAGATTTTGCTATAGAAATGCAAAGACTTCGTGATCAAGTTAGGAGGCAGATACATGATAGTAATAAAAAATATAAGGACATAGTTGATCATAAAATAAGGGAAGTTCAATTTGAAGTGGGAGATGATTTTTTAGCTCATTTGAAAAAGGAGAGGTTTCCAAAAGGAGCATATAATAAGTTGAAGATGAAAAAGATAGGGGCATCCAAGATCCTTAGAAAATTCACAGCAAATGCTTATGAGATAGAGTTGCCAAACAATGTTGGGATATCACCGATATTCAATGTTGCAGATTTGTATCCTCATAATAGAGATGACACAGGAGAATTGGATGATCAGGGAGAGATTCAGTGGGAAGAACAGATGCCTAAAGTAAAAAAAACTCAGATGGAGAAAATTTTAGAAGAGAGAGTTGGAAGGAAAACCAGAAGAAATATGTATCCTAAATATTTGGTAAAGTGGAAAGATCACCCAGTAGAAGATTCAAGTTGGGTAACTGAACCTAATATTTTGAAGCATGGAAAAACAGTGCGAGAGCTCAAGGAGACGAGTCCATGAATATTTTGGCCAGAGGAGTATGATGCAGGAGCATCGCTATCAAATCCAGAAAGGCAGATGTGGAATTGAAGTTGACACCTCAACGCATTGAAGGATCCAAACCGACCTTTAACCAGCTTGGTAGCGGTGAGGAGATTTTTTTTTTTCTCGTTAATTAATTTAGTTGTCTGTGAAGTCGAGCCATCGTTTGAAAGGACAGAACAATTGTAAATCCTTTACACGATTGTAATGTATTACAAGTGTAGGATAATTGTTGTATTAGTCATTAGGTTGCATTTAATTGAGTAGGTAATCGCTTGAATAGAATGTAATAGGATTTAGATAGGAGAAAGAAGAGTGGAGAGGCTCAGGGTCCTCAGACAAGTTTTCATTGTAATGGTTGTAACAGATAGCGACTGTAATTATGTTTTCTCTTTGAAATGAATAGAACAAAGAAAATTGACCAAAAATTGTACCGCGTTGATACTGTTTGACTGTTAATTGTGTATTTTGTGAATGTATGATGTTTATGGTGAGTGAATGAATAATTGAACGAGTTTCAATTGTTTCTCTTCTGTAAGATATGCAAGGAGTGAATACCGAACGCAAAGAGTGAGTGTGAGGAAGTATTTTTAGACTCGAAGCTTAGAAGAGATAGCGGGGGACTTTTGTATGCAGAGTGTGCATATTGAGCGCAAGGAGTACGTGTAGAAGCAAACTTAGCTTAAGTTTTGAAAGCTCAGGAAGTTGAGCACAAAGTATGCCAGGAGGGCATCAGAAAGTCTTTTGAAGAAGACGTAGAGTGCAAGCGTGCACCAAGGTAGAGGTTTAGATTTCATTTTTCATAAGCTCAAGAGGAGTAGTGGTTCTAAAATTCAAGAAGAAATACTTAGAAGAATTTCTAAGTCCTGAAAAGTTGAAGCGTTCAAAGGTGAAGTGCAGAAATTGAAAGTTCGAAGGAAGAATAAGAACGGAGGATTGAGTGGGAGAAATCCTTCAGAAAGGAATTTTGAAGACTAAATAAGATTAAGGGTTAAGATCCATTCAGGACAAGCCAAAATCTTTCAAGTCGTTAGATCTCAGAGAAGTAGCGCATTGGTTAGCCACGAGGGTTTATCGGAATTTCGCAAACCAGAAGATTTGGAAGAAGTAGAGTGAAATTCGCGAAATCCTAAAACGCTAAATCTCGAAATCATTGGGACCGTCCATTGAAAGGGGACACGTGGTGAGAAATCATCATTTCGCTGACTCGTAGGAGGGAAAGGTCAAAGGCAAGAATCATAAAAACTTGCGAAGCCCGAATTCGCGATTTGATAGTGACTTCAGATCTAGAGGAGTGCGAGCCGTTGATTAGGTGCTCCGAAATATCGACATTTTGGGAGTCGGGAGTGTGAAGGAAACTGCTCTCGGAAGTTGTGAGTCGGGAAATCCCGACACGCTAGAGAGTTGAGCCCCGGTCATGACCAAAGGTTATATGGTGAAAGGATAAGAGAGGAGCTAGATAGTGCTAGGCCCCTGTCGAGATTTCAGAGGTCTAAAAGTCAGGGGTTGACTCACATACAATTACTTGACACGCGAAATTGCGAAACATATTTTTATTAGGCCTGTGGTCACGGGTAGTGGTCACCTGGAGGAAGCTTACGCCTGGTGTTTGTTCATGCGTGCAGAGTTTTCATAAAAATACATGTGGATTGTTTCTTAGAGGTTCCAGCAAGGCATCGAAGACTGTTTTCAGTTCAGTGTTGAGAAGATCCTAGACCGGGAGGTCGCACAACCCTTGGAGAAGAGGGGGGTCTGCACCAACAAAGCTCTCCACAAACGTCGTCGAGACACTCTAGATTTCTTAGGAGCCACCCCTTCCAACCCTAATTTGGGCATACGAACCAATAAGTTCAAAGCAAAAAAAAAAAAAGACAAGAGAAAAGGCATAAAGTCCAATCTTCAACTACTTTAGGAAATAAGGGATATCTTGGTGAACTCGGGGCATAATTCCCTAATCACGCATATGTTCCAACCCTCCCAAAGTTGTCAATGAAATTGATCTCTTGGAACATTAGAGGACTTAATGGTAAGAGTAAGAAGATTCTTTTACGAAACAAGATTTGCACGGAATCGCCAGATATTTTGGTTTTACAGGAAACTAAATGTCAAGGTGTTATGCTTCAAGTCATCTTATCCCATATCTAGAAAGATGGTTGCTCCATCGCAATCGACTCCACGGGATCTACAAGAGGACTTGTGATTCTTTGGAATCAAGACAAGATCCTCATGCAAAACAATTTGTGTACAAAATACAACATTTCAGTGGGATTCCATCTATCAAGGGAAGAGACCATTGGATTCATCACCAATGTGTATGGACCCCAACAGTATGGGGAAAAAATCCATTTTCTCTCACAACTTTAAGACATTTCTTCTTTAATTCACCCTAGCCTCTAGATCCTAAGGGGATATTTCAATCTCATCATAGCTTTAGAAGAAAAGAAAGGAGGTCTTCGTCGATTGGATCCTTATCACCAAGCATTCAAATATTTTATTCAAAATCAGAGGCTAATCGACCTAGAAACTAGCAATGACACTTTCACTTGGGACAATCACAGGGGGCGTTCCCATCAAGTGGCTTGTAAGCTAGATCGCTTCTTAATCTTAGAATCTCTTATGCTCACATGTATACACATGGAATCCACCATCCTCCCTTCCACATGATCATATCGTTGGCCCATATGCCTCTCCTTAGACACTCCTAGCAAACCCAGAACAAAACCCTTCCGCTTTGAGAAGTTCTGGTTATCACACCCAGACTTCCTTTCTAATATCAAGCTCTAGTGGGAGGAGTCTAATAACATCAAAGGCTCTATGATGTTTCACTTCCAACAATGTCTCAATATGCTCAAGAATAAGATCAAAATCTAGAACAAGACCATTTTTGGAGACATTTTTCAAGCCCTGAAACTCTTAAATTATCAGATGGAAATTGTTCAACAACAAACCATCTTTCAAGGGAGGTCTCCAGAGATGGATCACTAGGAAAATATCATTGTAGACCAGATATAGGAATGACAGAAGTAGGAACAAATTCTATGGAAGCAAAATCAAGAATCTAATGGTTGAAGGAAGGTGACCACAATTCCAAATTCTTCCATCGATCAACGATACAACGTCACCATTCCAATTGTATCTATCATCTGATCTTGAGCCAAGATAATAAACTCACCTCTTATACTGACATGGAGAAAGAACTCATTTCTTTTTTTTCAGAATATTCTCACCGAGCCCCAACCTGATTGGTTAGCAACCATCAACAAAATAATGCAAAGTATCCCTTGCCTCGTCCCTGAAGAACAAAATTCCCTCCTTCTCAAGACTTTCTCTCTTGAGGAGGTGGAGGAAGATAATCTCATCTTAGCTACAGGAAAATCCCCTAGTCTCGATGGATTCACTTCTGATTTTTTCCACCATTGATGGTCAATCATAAAATGGGATGTCCTTGAATAGTTCAGGAATCTCAACGCTTTTTTGGGGTGCTCCCAGCGTTAAATGAAACTTTCCTTAGTTTTATTCCTAAAGAAGAAAAGTTTTTGAGCCAAACAAGTTTCAATCCATCTCCCTTTGCAACATCATATACAAGATCATCTCTAAAGTCATTGCTCTTCGCCTCAAACCCCTCTTACCTAATCTAATTTCCCCTAAGCAGTCTGGTTATGTTGAAGGGTGCCAAATCTTATATAGCATTATCCTAGCTCATGAAGTTATGCACTCTCTGAAAGTCTCCAAAACCCAAGGAATGTTTATCAAACTGGACATGTATAAAGCATTCGATAAGTTGATTTGGAAATTCATCAAAGCAATTCTTCTCGCCTTTGGCTTCCATTAAAATCTAGTTAAATGGGTCTTGGGCCTCATTTCCTCAGCTTTTTTCTCCCTCTTAATCAATGGCTCCCTTTCTCATCCCTTCCATCCCTCTCGTGGCATTAGACAAGGTTACCCCCTCTCACCCTTTATTTTCATCATCATGGTTGAAGGCCTTGAAAGAAGTTTTCGAGTTATGGTTGATAATCAAAAAATTCAAGGTCTTTCTCTCCATAATTCGCAGGACCCTTAGCTCACAACCAATTCATGGATGACACTTATTTAATGGGCACCCCCTCCACCCGTGAATCCTGGACCTTCAAACAAGTCCTTGATACCTTTATGGATGCTTCTGGCACCTCCATCAACCATCTCAAATCCTAGATCTTGTTTTTCAACACTTCTCTCTCTGTTCAATTCCATATCACTCGCTTACTCGTCTTTCTAAGAAGATCCCTTCAGGCCAAATATCTAGGGATCCCCTTACTCACCTCTAGTTCCCGTAATCGTTTTTGGGAAGACCTCCTCTCTATGATTAATAAAAATATTTCAAACTGGACCTTCAGATCCCTCAATATCATTTGTCAATTAGTCCTCCTCAAATACGTTTTGCAAGCAATCCCTTTATATCTATTTTCGGCTCTAGTAGCCCCAAAAAGAATCCTTAAAGGTGTTAAAAATATTCAGAGGAACTTCCTTTGGCAAGGAGCCCATTCCTCCAAGAAATGGTCTTTGGTAGCTTGGAATACCATTTACCTTCTCAAATCCAATGGAGGATTACGAAAAAAAGATCTGGAAATTCTCAACAAAACCATGGGAGCTAAAACATGGTGGAGATGGCTTCGATAGAAATATGAACCAAGGAGTCGATTTTGGAAGCATAAATATGTTGCCCAAATAGATGGCCAGGATCTCGTAAGAATGATAGACTCTTCTGCAGGCTCCCTTATTTGTAACTCAAATTGGAAAAATACATGGTTAATTGAACAACATAGCTTCTGGGAAATCCATAACTATCATTTAGCCCCCTTTTGGGAAGATTCGTGGAAATAGCTTCCAGCCCTTCGGGCCGACCATCATCTCACAAACCTAAGACACATTCTCCAAGCTACTTTAGTCCAACAAGTAAGCAATTACTAGGACTTAACCCCTGCTTCCCTAGATTGGTGTCTCTAGCATATTGACCCTAATCATATCCCCCTCCAGCTAAGATCCAAGCTTCATAATCTGTTACAGTGTCTAACTCAGAGGAAAATCAAGGTTTCCATGCTTCCTGACAAGCTAAGATGGGGCACAACTTCACCATAAAATAAGCCTTCAACCTTTAGATCTGGTTGCTTATCACTCCAACCTTCCTCAAGAGGACATATAGTGAAAATTTTGGGGAAACAACCACTGGCCAAAAATTGCTACCTTTCTCTACCAAATAACGCATTGAAGGGACGACCTTTGCAAACGAGGTTTTACTGAACCCAGGTTTTGTGTGATATGCTCTTAGCATGACGAAACTATGGAACATCTCCTCAATTCACGTCCCTTCAATTACTCTCTTTGGGATCGACGGGATTTGGTTTTC
>ML796010.1:201357-215187 GCA_009831015.1 Picea engelmannii | reverse complement strand
AACTCTTGCCCATCAAGTAAAGATGGAGTTCCTCTCTCTCTCTCTCTCTCTCTCTCTCTATATATATATATATATATATATATATATATATATGTCTATCATGAGTGGACCTATGGTTAAGAACATGTGTTTCCTCCTTAGAGGTCACAAATTCAAACAACTCTTGTCTATCGAATCCCATTATCTCACCTCTCTATTATTTATTCAACACAAAAGTTTGAAACAACATAAATAGTAATCTCAAGTTCATCATGTAACTCAGCTACTTCAGCTTGTACTAATAATATAAAAAACTTCTAATAACCATCAAAAGTGACTTACATATTACGAACAAATTGTTAAGACTCCTAAGGAGTCATTTCATCATTTCAATAAACATTGAGTTGTATGTTTGCTTTTAACAATAGCAAATCTTTGGATAAAGCTAGACTACACATTGTAAAAGTGTCAAAGTTGAGTTGTTAAATATTAACTTTGAGTTATAATAAATTTTATTATTATAAGATTTAATATTCAATTTTATTCCAAAGTTGAGATGTTAAATATTTGAGCTATAATAAATTTTATATTTTTAAGTAATTTATTTTTAATTATAGAAAATTTAGTGGAGAAGGTGTCATATTTAGAATTATATTTAATTAAACTTAGATATTAATATATTTTTTTTACTTTCACAATCATTTTCAAAGTTAAATTTGAAAAGAAACCTTGAAAGTACAAGACACCACTTCGCGTGGCTTAGGTGGATGGTGCCTATGGAACGACACGCGGGGGGTCGCAAGCCCCTTCCTTCAATAATATTTTATGGGGGCAAGTCGAAACCCGAGTAACCAAGAAGCTGCTCTAGGACCTCGTGTTGTTGGGTGCTAGTTTTGATCCTTTCACTAGGCCCATTCACCTCCCATTTTGAAACCAAACCTCTACTTTTGCCCATTTTCACCTAATTGATGCCATAATGGGCATTAAATAAGGTAATAGTTGTCATTTTGAGATTAACTCTTAGTTTTGCTTGTAAATGGTATTAAGAATCCATTTCTGTAGCAAAACTGCCTATAATTAATTTGCTATAGGAATTAACTCTGTTTTGCAAGTTAATACATGAATTGGAGATTAACATACTTTCGCTCGCTTAGAGGAAGAATTTCTACCTAGAGCTACTTCATCAATATGAGGAGATGGTGAATGATTTTTCCACCATTCTCATAGTAGTTGATACCCACTGGTCAACACATGGTCTAAATCGGTAAGCAATTACAGGAAATTTACAGACTTAGTTGAAAATCCACTAGCCAACTCACAGAATTAGGAACGTGATACCAAGAGCGAGGAATATGATTCACCCAATCATAAGATCGAGGATTCAACCCATGGGATCGCAGAGAAGTTATGCTCAGCACTAGAATGAATATCTAAGCTATTTTTTTTGTAGTTTCTTTTGTAAAACAGAGTGCGGAAAACATTCGAATTTCCATGATACGTATAAATATTAGAGAACATGGGATATCTAAGGGAGGGAGAATATTATGATTACAAACTAGAACCACTTGTAACTGTTGAATTGTACTGAAGTATTAATACAATGGAGCTTTACCTTTAATTTATGAGTTAAATATTTACACAGTTTGAGTTTTCCTTAAACAACATATTCTAGGAGGCCCTCCTAGTGTGTTTTATATTTTTGTAAGTTGTTTTAGAAGTTGTTTTCATTACTTGCATTCAATTCTTATAGAGTTACATGCACCATTACAATTTCTTGTAAATTAAGAATTTATTTCAATAGTTTGTCGGTAATGTTACTTTGATTATGGTGATTAACGAGTGTTCCATATATAGATGCTAAAGACAACAACTTGCTTGAATGATCTTTCATCTATTCTGCCATACAAACAATCATCACACAAATATATTCAAAGTTTGAACCGAGCATGCAATTCCTTTATGTTTTTCTTATCAACACATTTCCTTATTGCATTGATAGAATAGTTTGTCTTTCATTCAGTCTTTTAACTTACACTTGGAAATACCCCTTGTTGCTCTTGGAGCTTGGTTGACTAAAACTGAGTGTGTTTTCAAATAAGCACAATTGAGAGTTTATTTGTGATCTGATTCCCTACCATTGACAATTAAGTCTGAGTGATCATGACCAAAAGAATTAACTTTTACTTGTGACTCTGGCACTTTATTGCTTTGATTTTAGTAGGAATTTTACGCAATCTCAAGACTAGTTCTACACATATCTTGCTTGTGTCTCATAATTTTACCTACCTGGATTGATAAGAAAATGTTGAGGAATCTAGACCACTAGATTAGCCCAACATTTTGGCGTCATTTCCAGGGAGGTACTAAAGGAATTACTTTTGAAATTGCAAGATTTTTGTGGTTTGATTGACTTTCATTTTCTCCTCTTAAATTCTTATTTACATTTTTAATCTTGATGTGCTCATTTTTTACAGGGAGGAGTGACGATGGTAAGACAAAAGGTTAAAACCTACACACTCACTTTAGTGAGCATTCACAAGTCCTCATCATGCGTATGTTGAATGCGTCAATCAGTTAGGCCTAGGGACAGTAAGGGTAGGTTCATTAAATCGGAAAAGGAAGTTGCTCCAGAAAAACCAAAAACCTCAGAAAAATCAAAACCAACCCCCTGTACAAAACCACTTACTAAACCACCTTCACAACCATCTACTAAGCCACCTACACAAGCATCCACTAATCCATATTCACAACCATCTACTAATCCACCTACTAAAACACATGCTTCATCATCTTCAAATCCATCTATTAAGTCATCTATCTGACCACCTATCAAAACATTCATAAAATCTTCCACCACTAACTTGCTTGCAAGTACTAAAAAGGATAGAAGAAAAAGGATTATTGCGGAAAGATCAAAGCAAACTCAAACAAAACATATTGTTGAACCTTTTTAATATCTAGAGGAAATACCAAAAGTTTAGAGTATATAGTTTTGGATATTTTGGGAAAACAAGATGGCTAATGAAGAATCTATTATTGGAGGAGGTGGGATACTAAGAAGAGAAGGCGAAGGTGAACAAGGAACATGAGGTGGGAAAGAAAGACAAAGAATACCAAGACAAGAAGGAGGTGGAGAAAGAGAAAGAATCCCAAAAGGAGGAGGTGAACGAGAAAGAATTACAAATGAAGAAAGGAACAAAACAGGTGAAGAAGAAGAAGAAGTTACATTTTGATTTTCTATTTTAGATATTCCTTCTGAATTTGGAAACGAATTAAAAATGAAAAATATTAGTCCTTCCATTTTGCCTAATTTTTATGGTATGCCTTCCGAAGATCCTGATGCATTTTTATTTGAGTTTGATAATTTATGCCGAACTTATGTCTATGCTAATGATGCTTACATATTGTGATTGTTTCCTGCTACTTTAAAAGGCACTACATTAAAGTGGTTTATGGGACATGGTGAAAGTATAATAGCACATTGGGACACCATGAGGAAGATATTTCTTAAAAAGTATCAAGCCTATTGTAGGTCAAGGGATTCAAAAGAAGATATCTTCAAGATGGCACAACAGGAAGAAGAAAACTTGGAAGACTACCTGGAAAGATTTTTGTATAGTTTGCAAAACTCAAAGCATAATTCCTTAAATTTTGATGTCGTTTGTTCCATATTTTTAAAAGGCCTTCAGGATGAATATATTGATATTCTTAATCTTATGGGTTCCGACGATATTTCATTCTTATTATTTGAACAAAAATGCTAATTTGTGCAAGAAGTATTCCAGGGGAAAAGCTAAAGCTGGAAAAAGTCAAAGGGATGCCCTTTTAAAAGTAACAAAATTTGCACCATGGAGTATTAGTAAAGCTGAAATCGGTAACTTGCTAGAAAAAATTAAAACCGAACTCATGGGTACATTAACTTCTCATTCAGTCGATTTTAATGCCAAGAAACAACAACAAGATGAAATTGCAGCTTTAACCATTTTCTTGACTCTACTTGATGACCCGCGGAAGGATTTGGCTTTCTTCATCCATAAATACATAACTTGTGAAGGCATGTACAATTTAATATATCTTTATCACATATGTATGTTACAACACTTGAAGGATAAAACCAGAAGAATCAATATGCCATATTATGTGATAAAAAGTCTCACAAAAATGGCAACAACTATTCAAAAAGATCCACCAAACAAAGATAAGTTTGTATACCATCATGCTTTGTATTTCTGTAAGTTGTTTTAGAAGTTTCTTTCATTACTTGCATTCATTTCTTGTAAAGTTACATGCACTTATACAATTTCATGTAGATTACAAATTTATTTCAATAGTTTGCAGGCAATGTAACTTTGATTATGGTGATTAACGATTGTTCCAAATATAGATGCTAAAGACAACAACTTGTTTGAATGATATTTCATCTTCCGTGCCATACAAACAATTGCCAAACAAATATATTCAAAGTTTGAATTGATCCTACAATTCCTTTCTGTTTTTCTTATATAACCACATTTGCTTATTACATTGATAGAATAATTTATCTTTCATTCATTATTTTAACTTACACTTGGAAGTACCCCTTGTTGGTCTTGGAGCTTGGTTGACTAAAACAAATTGTGTTTGTAAATAATCACAAATAAGAGTTTATTTGTGATCTGATTCCCTACCATTAACAATCAAGTCTGAGTGTTCATGGACTTGGAAGGCAGAGACCTTCAAGGAATTATGGAAGCCTATCAACGTCCTGATATCAAATCCATCCCAGTTGAACATATTCGATGGGTCAGACAAATTTTGCACAAAAAAGTCAAAGTATCTTTTGGACCTCATCTTCATCGAAGTTCATCTGCGATCCTGTGAGTCCAAACCAATAGGCCAAATATGCCCAAGGAATCATCTATGGATGACAAGTGTAGTGGCCATGAGTCAAATATTCATCTTATTTAGGAAATAATATATATATTGGTCAACTTTAGGCATAATGCATTGATTAAGTATTCAAAACAACCCTCCTCCAACCCGAGTTATCAACAAAAGTTCTCTCTTGGAATATTAGAGGCTAGAAAGAGCAAGAAATGACTCTTGCGAAACAAGGTAATTAGCAAATGTCCAGATATCTTTCTTCTCCAAGAAACCAAGTGTTTCGGTTCTTTTTTAGATAACATTTTCATGAAAATTTGGAAGACGAGCCTTTCTATGGCCTTGGATGCCAAGGGTACAACTGGCGGGATTGTTATTCTATGGAATCAAGCCACAATAATTTTGGATAATTTATTGGCATCACCTCCAAGTATTATATCTCATTTAAAAACAATTGGAGTTGATATGTCTGGATTTATTACCACTTCATATAGTCCTCATCATCTAAATGAGAAAATAGACTTTCTCAACTCGCTCTAGAGTTTGAAGGAAAATGTTGGATCTAACTTTTGGATACTGGGAGGAGATTTCAATATGATCGCTTCACTAGAAGAAAAAAAAGGTGGGATCCATAGACTTGAAGGGGGCAATGAATCCTTCCACTCCTTTATGCAAAATAATAAGCTCATTGACATCAAGACTATCAATGGAATGTACACCTAGAACAATAGACGAGGGGGAAATCAATAGATTTCCTGCAAACTCGACAAGTTCCTTGTCTTTGAGTCATTAATCCTCTCTAGGCATCAAATGGAGGCCACCATCCTACCAATTATTGGATTAGATAACTGGCTCACCAGTGTTTTTATTAAGCTAAAGGGCACCCCCTATAAGAGGTCGTTCTGGTTCAAATTTTTTTATCTCTTGCACCCAAACTTTCAAGAGAATATTCAAAGATGGTGGTAGGAGGATGATATGGCGCATGACACTCTCATGTATCTCTTTCAACAACGTTTGATCTTTCAACAACATTTGAAGACCCTAAAATCCCATCTTAAAATATGGAACAAACATGTATTTGGAAATATTTTTCAAAATTAGAAAAAGTTGGAGTCTCAAATGAAATAATTACAACAACATGCCATTGACCAAGTATGGATAGAGGATTCTATCAATCAAGAGAAACAAATAGCCAACTATCTATAAGAAATACATTGTCAAGAGGAAATCCTCTTGAGACAAAAATCCATAGTACAACGGCTGAAAGACAAGGAGCACAACTCTAAATTCTTTCATTGCTCTATGGCCCAGAGGAGGCAAGCTAACCACATCACCCAAATCAAGACAGATCAAGATAATAATCTAACTGCACACAATGACATTGAGCAGGAAATCACTACTTATTTTAGCACTCTCTTATTTGAATCCATTTCAGATAGATCTGAATCTATTCTCTCCATCATAAGAAACATACCAAATCTTGTCACTACAAATCATAATGACTGCTTGATGCGACTGATTTCCCTCTTGGAGGTCGAAGAAGCAATCTTGAGCATGCCCCCTGGAAAATACATAGGTCTGGATGGGTTCTCCTTTGATTTATTTCATCATTGTTGGCCTATTGCCAAATTGGATGTGTGGGCCCTTGTATATTAATCCCAAAGAATCCCAGGCATCCCCCCAACTCTCAATGCCACATCCATCACCCATATCCAAAAGGAAACATAGGATTCAAATCCCTCCTAGTTTCATCCAATTTCCCTTTGCAATATCATTTACAAAATTATAGCTAAGGTCCTAGCCTCTCGATTAAAACCCCTAATGCCTCTCTTGGTGGGTTCAGAGAAATCTATCTATGTGGAAGGCAGGAAAATCTTAGACCGCATTATTCTAGAAAATGAGGTGGTCCACTCTCTCAAATCTTCGAGATATCCAAGTATGCTCATCACACTTGATATGTCAAAGGAATTTGGCAAATTAAGTTGGCAATATATTAGAGAGATCTTGCTTGCTTTTGGATTTCATCAACACCAGGTAAATTGGATCCTTCAGCTCATCTCCTCTTCCTTTTTTTTTCGCTTATGATAAATGGCTCTCCCTCTCCCCCCTTTCTTCCATCTCAAGGAATAAGGCAAGGTGACCCTATTTTTTTCCTTCCTTTTCATCCTAATGGTGGAAGGACTCAGTTGTATAATCAAAACAACCATTCAGTCTAAGTGACTGCAAGGGCTCTCCTTAAATGGATCCTCCACCACTATTCACACTACCAAGGAGGTCAGGGCCTTTAAAATAATTTTGGATGACTTCATGGAAGCCTCTAGAAATTTCATGAACCATGTTAAATATCATATTTTCTTCTTCAATACTCTGCTTCCTGTCCAATTTCACATTGCTCGCATTCTGATTTTCACTCAGAGCTCCCTTCCATCCAAATACCTTGGTGCCCCTATCTTGGAATTAGCTGCTCGTAACTTCTCATGGGTTGATCTTCTCTCACGATTGTAGAAAATTATCTCAAGTTGGACCTTTAGAGCCCTTAATATTGTTGGATGCCTTATCCTCCTCAAATTTGTCCTCTAGGCCATCCCTTTAGATCTCTTCTATGTCCTTTCTACCCCTAAACGTATCATTAAAACTATATGATCCCTTCAGAGAAACTTCCTTTGGCAAGTGATCGACACAAGCAAAAAATGGTCGTTGGTTACTTGGAAGACCCTCTACACCCAAAGATCACAGGTGGTCTTGGACTACGTCATCCTAATCTACTCAATGGGGTACTTGGAGCTAAAACTTGGTGGAGATGGTTGCAAGGCAAAGGAGAGATTTAGTGCTCCCTCTTGAAGAATAAATATGCTCTTCATATCAATCCTAGAGAGCTCATTCGAATGACGAGAGTCTAGTGAGGATCTATCATCTATAACACTACATGGCAGAACAAATATCTCATCCATGACCATTGCTTCTCGGAGATTAGAGATGGCCATTATGCTTGTTTATGGGAGGACTCGTGGAAACAAATGCTTAAACATCAGAACCATATTGATCTCATTCCTCTTAAAGATGAGTTGGTGGAAGCTCATAGAAGAATGGTGCATCTTTACTGGTAACAAGATTTATACTTGGATAGCTGGAGGGAATGGTATCTCAACCCAGATCATATTCCACTCCATCATAGACCCTCGTATTTTCTTCAAGAGGAGCTATGACTTTGCAAAGTATGGTTTTCAAGGATACCAAACAAACTCAGATGGGGATATCAAGTTGTTGGAGGATTTTCTATGAAGGAAGCTTATTCACTTAAAGCCCAACATGCTCTTTTACAAAAAAAAACAATATCTGGAAAAGTATATGGGGGACCAATCTATGTCCTAAAGTGGCTACCTTCTTATGGCCAGTGGCTCATAGCAAGATTCTAACTTGGGATAACCTCCTTTGCAAAGGCTTTTCATCCCCAAGCTTTTGCATAATGTGCAGGAAGATAACAAGACAATGGAGCATCTTCTCTGTTAGAACAATTATTGACATTTCCAAAAATTTATGTCCTTTGCCAAAACTTTTGTCAATTCCCTTGCTTTAAATCCTTGTATCATTTGGTGTAAATTTTTTAGGCGCAATAAACCTCTAAACCTTTCACCATTTTTTCCAAGCTTCTCTACCGTCAAAATCTCAAATCCTTGCATCAGAATTTATCAAAAGTTTCAAAGCTTTACATCTAAATTTGTTGATACCCTCCCATCTCTTTGTTCAAAATTCCTCGATCTTTGAAAAGGGTGTTAAAAATGCCAGATTATCTTTGATATATAAAACAAAGCTACAATTATTTTATATATAAATTGTATCGTTTTAAAATTATTTTATATAATTTTAAAATAATATTTTATTAGTTTGGTTAAAAACAACAAAGCTACAATTCTTTTATACATAAATTGTATCGTTTTAAAATTATTTTATATAATTTTAAAATAATATTTTATTAGTTTGGTTAAAAACAAAACGGTTTAATTTATCTAAATATAATTTTAAAATAATATTTTATCAGTTTGGTTAAAAACAAAACGGTTTGATTTATCTAAACCCTAGGTCGTATCTTTATCTTCAAGTTATCAATATAGCCAAATCTATATGAACCAAGTATTTTTATGTTGTATCTTTATCTTCAAGTTATCAATATAGCCAAATCTATATGAACCAAGTATTTTTATGTAAAAAAATTTGGGCCAGTTACTCTTCGAAACCAATCAAAGCCACATCACATGCCAAGTCACAAGGTAACCCACATGAGGCGCCACAGAAAGAACCCACGAGACAGCCAAAGCAGTTCACTATGCATCTATCAACTTTGAAAAGATCAATGAATATAAACTCATCATATTTTCATGTTCTAATGCATGTGGGATAAGGTCCAATACAAAAAAAAAAAAAATGCCAAAACACAAAGTGTTCGACACCATGGATATCACTCAAATCCCGAGTTGGGGTTCCAGACGTTCAAAAGAGAGTTCTGGAAGATGAATCCACAACTGAGTTGAGGTAGCGCTCCATATCGCTAGGTGTTTGCTCTTCTAAAAATAATTTTCTCTCAAGTTATGTGTCTAAAATTCATTATCAATCCAAAGGCATATTTTAGCCAAGAATATAGAGATGAGGTGTCAAGAGCCCCAATATCCTCTTCAAGTACAATTCTATTTTTTAGGATTTGTTCCAGACTTGAGGGCAGATTTTTAGGTAGAGGTTCAACATCATAATTAGTTCCATATTTCCAGGCATCAGTTGTGTAAAAGTGCGAAGTTTGATGGCATCAGTTCAATAGTCTAGGTGAGATAAAATCAACATCAGAAGACTGAGGCAAAGGGGGGAAACCGGAGAGCCTTTTAGGCTGTGAATGTAATCAAAGGTCTTTTAATGAAATATTTTGCATATCTTTGGAGATTGTTAGACTTCATGTGTTAAATCATGTACTTTTTCCCTGTGCTTTGTCTTTCATGTTTCTATCTATCAACATTTTTATTCTACTCATTATATCGTTTAGGTTATTGCAGCCATAATTCAGTACAACCTCTGCTGTGGCGAATTTAAAAGTATTCATTTAAGTGCAATTTTTCCTCTGTTTTGCTGTGAGCTAAACAAGACCTCCACTTTGATGTTTTGCTAATGTTTGTTAATCAATTGATGATCTGAATGAAGCATCTGGTTTTTATTCTACTAAGAAAGGAGTCAGATTTGTCATTCTTGGATATGCGACTTCTTAATTAGTTTTGTTTATCTCACTTCTTCTATCCATCCTCATGATTTTAAATGGATTTAGCAGACAAGGTCATGCCTCTTTAGTTCCGTTTTGTAATTGTTAAAAGGCTCATTGTACCTCAGATCTAAAAGCCTCAAAGGAGATGATCAATCAACAATCATTATTTTCTTCAAAATGTGCTAGGCTTGGCTCTATTACAGCCTAGAGTAAACTCTTGCCACAACATTCTCAACCAATGAAATTTTATCCAGAACCTATGGGATCAAGGAGCAATATCCGTCCATCAATTAGATAGAAAAACAGACTCTATCAGGTAACCATCTCTTCTTGGTGCAGTCAGGGATTCAAATGTTCTTTGCTAAATCAGATTTGGTAGCTCTTCCCTGGATTCCTTTTGTGGGAGACCTGTAAAGAGCGCAACAGACACATTTTCAAAAATGAGTATGTACCTCCCTCCTTATTATGGACCAGAATCCAGTAGGATATCTTGGAAACTGTTTTAGCTAATAAATTATTTGGTGATGATTTAGAGTGCGAGGATCTAGAAATAGGGATCTTTCATAATTGGATCCCTCCTTCCATTCTTCCCTCACTATCTCTTTCCAAGTCCATTGCCACTACTGTCTCTATCCCATGCTCTTGGTCTCCTCCCCCCATAGGTTTTGTTAATCTCAACTTTGATGGGGCCTCCAAAGGCAATCTGAGTCCTGCAGGATATGGTGGTGTATTCAAAGATGATGCCGACCAAATTCTGCGAATTTATACTAGTTTCATTGGATCCAAATCCAATAATGCAACATAAATTTGGGCACTAATACATGGATTAAAGATTGCTCACCAACATCAATTCCACAAGTTGATCGTGGAGGGATATTCACAGTTGGTCATTAATATTCTCACTAAACTCCAGAATGGTACACCACCAAGCAAGCTAGTATCGTCGCATGTCAAAAGGGAAGATATTAAGGTTACATATTGCTTAGCCAATGAGGGAGTCTCCAATCCTTCATCTCCTGAGGATAGTGGTCGGTCAATGAATTAGGATGATCCTGTGGCTCATAATTTCTCTTTCCCGGCTCAAAAGGATTGGAATCACCCAGATTGGGTGTTAGATGATCCACAAGGTCAATGGGAAGCACTAGATGGTGGGGTGATGGAACTGAGAGTCCTTGCTTGGGTTGTCTTGTCCACAACACCACCTCTCGTGATCTCCACAGCACCGCCTCCCGTCATATCCACAAACCACACAACTCATACATCGCATGCAATGGGGGATGTAAATCATAGCACGTCAAGTTATGAAGGAAGGTGATCAATGCAAGTCGTGGATGCATACATTGGGACAGTTCAGGTGACTAAGGATGATGATGCGGAAGTTAATGGCCACAAGTGAACAAGATGACCCTGTTCTTGCCGTCATCATGGACGTGCATGGAAAGGAATTAGAGTTTGGGGTTCAACAAACATAGGCTTTTATCCAGTGGCTAAGGAAGTTGTTCTTTGATGCTGAAACTACATGCCTTCCGTGGAGAGTGAAATGGATATTGGGAGAATTTGTTCTGCCCAACTACTAAGCTTGAACAAAAGAAGAATGGCACCCCACTAGCGCAAGAATGAGATGAGCGTGGAGAAGAAGATGAGGGCAGTCATGGATGCTGAAAATGTTGCAAGAAACTATGAGGAGGGGGTCGACCCGACGTATGAGAGGAAATGGAAGATCTAGAGAATGAAGTGCGAGTGAGGTGGGCTTGGATGGATAATGAGGAGGTGGAAAAACAAGTGGGAGATTTGGTCCTTGACCTGGGATGCACCAGGAACAGGGAAAGCAATTGTTTTAGAATGGTTCAATTATATTGGCATGTGAAGACTACAGTTGCTTGGGGAAGGGAACCTCTTAAGCATGGCATTTAAAATCTAAAGTAGAGGATGGAAGCCTTAGAGAGGAAGTCTAGTTTGATCATCACTGGGTTACATGGCTTGTAAAGAAGCGGGGAGGGGTCTTTCAGATTGCTAAGGGAAAGGATGCTCCTACCAACTCCAAGGCTTGGCCAAAGATGTCACTCTCAGTAGTCTCCCAGGTTCAGGTTCTTGATGAATTATGCAATATGCATTAGTCGAGATATTTATAGTCTAGGATTATTGGTTTTTTTTGTTTTCTAGTCTCAAGGATCTCAGTTCAGACTGGTTAAAAATATTTTTTCAGACAAAGTATGATAGTAATTCTAGTTTCAATAGTTTTTTCAGTTGACTTGGTTTCCCTCTAGGTAGGCTAGCTAGCTTGACCATGACCTTAAAATTAGATTATTATTATTATTTTATTTTTGTTCATTCGAAAGATGAATAAGAGATGACTAACCTATATAGAATTGATTTTCGAAGACATCGATTTAAGTAATGAATATCACTATAATTTTGATAATTGTAATTAATATTTTTTTAAGCTAAAATAGGGAATTATATTTCTATATACAGACACTAAAGTACAACCACACCAAAAAGGTCTGCCATAGAGGAAACCAGGACCCTGTTTCAGTGAAAATCTAAAACGTCCAAGCCAAGGAATCTGTGTTGGGGGTTGCAAAAATAGAAACCAACCACCTCATTTTTACAGAAGATAGACTATACGACATTATATAGGTTGTTACAATCTATACAACCCCTTAAGTTAAGGAAAAAGAGGAGGTATAATCATAAAATAATAGAAGGAATTAATCATAAGGAGGACAAAGCAAAAGTGCTTAAAAAAAAACAGAGATAGAAGATCAAAACCCAATGTGACACAGCCACTATCATAATTTAAAAATTTTGGGATTAATCTCCCATACATGAGAAATCTCCATAACCTTGTATTAGCGAAATGCCAATCCCTGATTCTATATCGGGATTCGGGGTTTCTAGTATCAAGATTCATTCACCCCCAAGACTCGCGATTCCCCGAATTCCGACGCACTCCCTACGCATTAGCTCTCTTGGTTCAGCTCCCGAATCCACAGGACCTGCTACCATATGTCCGCAGCCCTATAGCTACCCATCGGGGTTTCGGGGTTTATGATGTCGCGATGCACAGGCCTTCGCAAATTCCGAACCTCCGATCCTCGATGCCACTTGGCGTTGACTCACGGCCAAGCTTGGCCTTCCGACACCTGTCGCTTGCTCTGGCGTCTATGGTCCCCACTCCCTATGATGGCATGGAGTGACACCTGTCCTCCACTGGAATGCTATGACTGTGGGACCGTCGCGTTTCGGGATTTCGCGACTTCTCCTGTCCCGGGTCTCTTGTCCTCGGAAATTCYGATTTCCCGATGTGTCAAACGCCGATGGCGCTTGATCTCTAACACCTGTCCTTCCGATGGACGGTCCAGATCTTATCGTTGTTTCGAGACTTGAGTGGCCCCGATGCCTGGTACCCCGGATCTCCGAGACGGATGATCTCGTGGCACGGGTCCCTTTTCCAACCGGACGGCTTAGATTTGCTCTCGGGATTTCGAGACTTTCGAAGTCTTGTTTCCCTTGCTCTCAGGATCTTCGATTCCCCGATTCCCGACTCTTCGAGATCTCTTGCCACATGTTCTGGCTGAGATCAATGGCTGAGATTCTCTATCAGAGTTTCGAGGCTTAAGAGGTCTCGGTTCTCTCGACCTGTAAAACCCCGATGCCTCCAAAATCCTGATGACTCCTCAGAGTGTTGACACGTGTCCTCCTTACGGCTCCGTCCTCCTCCGCTACTGTGCTGACAGCTAGCTCCC